>ML976088.1:114357-129290 GCA_010015635.1 Clathrospora elynae | reverse complement strand
TAGAAGAGACAGATTGTTGAAATCCTGACGTGATATACCCCATCTCAGGACAATACAAGATGTGCTAAGAACAGAGCAAGGCAGAGATAACACAAAGCACTCTTCCACCTCCCTCTATAGCTGATGATTCAGGCCAAAGCTCGATCACAGCGCGTCAGCAACGCACAAAGGCAGACTGTTGGAATCCCGACGTGAGAAATCTCGGGACGACTACAGCGTGTCAGCCAACCGTACGAACGTCCTAGACGATCCAATCACGTACACCAACAAGCGCTGGCACAACCAACCAGCAAGGCAACACAGACAACGAGTCAACACCCGCCAGCACGATGGCAGACGACCAGAGCAGCAGCAGCAGCAGCGTCGCGGACGCTGCTGACGCTCAAGAACAACTGCATGGCTCAAGTGAAGAAGCCGCTTTGCCCTGGGCTAGATATACTGCCAAGCATCTCATGGGAAACTGCCCATACGCAGTGGCGCTCGAGACGATTGACACCTCTCTCTGGGGAGTGCCCGCGCCAGCAGACGCAAGCGAGGCACATGCCACAACCTGGGTTGCTAAAACAATCCATGACTACCACCTGTCAATGGTATGGGACGATGAACTCTTTGCAGACTACCTCTAGGACTTTGAGGGATGGACTAGAGAGCTATTTCTCAAGGTTGAACGCGGTACGTTGAAGTCATTGAAGACCGTGCTACGTCATAGAGGAGTCTACACAGGCAGCATCCGCGCCAGGATAGCCAATTCTCTCTATAACATGATAGCCACGGAGAACGCCCTTGAATGGGACCCTGCGGAATTCCAATCGATGGACTTTCACCCACGATCCAAGGCATACAGGCGACAGCAGAACGCACCACGGATAGATCACGTGCCTGAACAGCAACCACCGCAACCTGCCCCACTAGCCGGTACGCAACCACCGCAGTCGCAGTTGCAGCAGCCGCAGCAGCAGCCGCAGCAGCAGCAATCGCAGTTGCAGTCACAGCAGCAGACGCTGCCGCTGCCGCAGTCACAGCCACAGCAACCTTTTCAGGGCAAGCAAGAAGGTGATCAACAAGACGAGCATCGCAGAGTGGGACAATACGTCCAAAACCTGAGGCACCAGAACGCTGATAGTCAGCAACCGCCGCACCACGTGCCGTCACGATCATGGCAGCCGCAGCCGCAGCCGCAGCCTCAGCTACAGGCTCGGCCGCCAGCAACGGCATATCGTGAGGTCACGCCGTTCCCGCAACAGCCCACGAGCAGCGTACCTTTCAGACCACCCGCACTACCTCACGATCCGTACAAGACGCTGCCGCTACGATGGTCACACAACGACCGGCTCAATGCCAGCACAATTACACAGTTCTCCAAGCTATGGGACAACAGCAATAAATACACAGGCAATGCGTACAATCTGCTGGACGACAAGATCAAGATCTTCTTTAGCATCTGCTGGCAGGTCGACATCAAGGAGGAAGAGTTTCATGCTGTGTTTCCCCGCATCCTCACCGGGCGAGCAGAGATGTTCTATATCCAAGTCGTGGAGAGGGATGACAGCTTCGCCAGTGCGTACACGGCAATCAAGAACCACTTCGACCATGACGTACATCACCAGCACTACTACACAGACTGGACAACTACAATGTTTGCTCAAACACGCACAGAGAACACTGACAAGGGCTTACACGAGGTTCTGCAGATCTTGCTTGACAAGCTGCAGCTATGCCAACGTGCGCTTGGAAAGAACTTCGAAGGTAAAGACGCCCTTTGCACGACGGTTATTAACGCATGCCGCGGAGTTCCAGAACTCGAGATGGCCCTGTTCAAGCCGGCAACAATCTGCGAAGGCCTCTTTTCAGACCTACGATCTGCAGTCGAAATGCATCTAGCACAACAGCATACAACGACGCAGATGCTGATGGATAGCAACACGGTCACGGACAACCAGTACTATCTGGATCGCCGCTACAACGGCAACAGAAGAGGCCGAGGTGAATTGCGAGGTGGATTTCGCGGAGGAGGCAACGGAGGCAACGGAAGCAATCAGCGCTTCAACAACAGCGAGCGCAGATTCACGCCACGCTGGAAGAAGAAGTGCTTTGTCTGCCAGAAGGAGGGCTGCTGGTCAACCAACCACACGGACAAAGAGCGCAAAGCAGCCCGCGCGCAATTCCTATCTGCGTGTCACTTTGCAGGCACACAACCGCCTGCAGATTTCTTGGTTCATATTGCGCAGTACAAAGGCAGTGAACAGACAAACCAGTACACCCAGGAAGGCTGGAGAGACGAGGAAGACTACAAGGACGACGACAACAACAACAGCAAGCAGCAACACTTCACAGCTGCGTACGTTGAACGTCAATACTTCACGGAACAGTGCCTCGCAGATAGGGCATTCCTACACCAGATTTCTGGCGATGACATATACGGCAGAGGCACGCCGTCAATGCCAGCGTCACAGTTCCTTATCAAGGACCGCTACACGCGATCAGTCTATCAAGGGATCCTGCCTGATACAGGCGCCGCCAATGTATCCACGGTTGGCAGAGAACAGTATCTTGCGCTCACACGGGAAGATCCTACGGTTACAATAGACACATCAACAGCAGGGAAAGCGTCTATTAAATTTGGCAAAGGCAGTGTTACAGCGTCGGTAGGCACTGCGCAGGTCTCTACAGAGATTGGAAAGATTGACTTTGAGGTGCTTGAGGCGCCAACGCCGTTCCTGTTGTGCCTTGCAGACATGGATCGGCTGAAAGTCTACTTCAACAACACCACAGATGAGCTTGTCCAGGGCGACGTACGTATCCCTGTGATTCGCAAATGGGGTCACCCGTGGTTCCATCTAAACAAGAGAGAGCAAGCAACAGTGTTCCTAACAGAGACGGAGTTGAGACGGCTCCATCGCCGCTTTGGACACCCAGCTGTCATGAGGCTGGCCAAGCTCCTGAAGGACGCCGGCCACGACGACTTTGAAGAGAAAACTCTTGAGGAAATTGCGAGGTTTTGCCATCACTGCCAGCTCAATAGCTCTGCACCACGCCGCTTTAAGTTCACCCTCAAGGACGACCGTTACTTCAACTACAAGATCCTTGTTGACGTCATGTACCTAGGCAGCAAGCCCGTTCTGCACGTAGTTGATTCATCAACGGCATTTCAAGGCGCGAAGTTCCTCAGCGCTATGTTGGCCAAGGAGACGTGGCAAGCACTGCGGACGTTATGGATAGACACCTATCAAGGGCCGCCGGACATACTGACGCACAACGCAGGCACCAACTTTGCGAGCGCAGAGTTTTGAGCGGAGGCAAAGATCATGGGAGTCATGTATAAGCAAGTGCCCACGGAGGCGCACTGGTCGGTGGGCAAGACCGAGAGATATCACGCCCCTCTGCGCCGCGCATGGGATATACTACACGCAGAGCTTGCAGGGACCATGCCTGAAGAAGCAATCCTTCAAATGGCTGTGAAAGCCGTCAACGATAAAGCTGGCCCGGACGGGCTCGTCCCAACGCTACTAGTCTTTGGGGCATATCCACGGATGACAACAGAGTCACCGCCGTCACCGTCAATGGTCAAGCGCAGCGAGGCTATCCAGAAGGCAACGAAAGCGCTGCGCAAGCTCACCGCTGAGCGCCAGGTTGCAGATGCCTTGAACACCCGCAACGGGCCTGATACTGCAGACGTCCTTGCACTTCCGCTACAGAGCGAGGTCTTGGTATGGAGAGAGAGCGATGGCTGGAACGGACTGTACAAAGTCGCCAGCATAGACGGCCACAACGTCACTGTTGACATGGTCAATGGTCCGACAACATTCCGGTCCACAGTTGTCAAGCCATACTACCGACCTGACCACCTCTGGACTGACCCTGATGCGCCGCACGCGCCGCCTGCGGAGGTAACAGTACCAGTGCCAGTGCCATCGGCAGCGCAACCGCGCAAGAGAGGCCGCCCTCCAGGATCAAAGAACATGGCAAACACGTATATGACAAGGAAGGAGGAAAACAACCTCGAACTCGCTATCAAGCTACGCAATGATCAAGTGATCACAACCCCAGGAGCACCATTTGAGGCATCTGATGACCAAGAGATTAGTGACCTAGTAGGACGAGGAGTGTTCAAGTTTGAGCTATACGATGAGGAAGCGCACAGCGGTATCCGCATATTCAAGTCACGCCTAGTGCGCGAGGTCAAGGGAAAGACAACCAAGCCCTATGAGAAGTCCCGTCTAGTTATCCAAGGCTATCAAGACCACGGCAAGGAGGCTATCTTGACGCAATCTCCGACCATTCAACGCTGCAGCCAGCGTGTAATCATGGCCCTGGCACCGGCGCTCTTACAACTCGGAATGACGATTGAGCTGCGCAATATCACGCAGGCGTATCCACAGGCGCAGACAAACCTCAAGAGAACCATCCTCGCACACCTCTCAACAGAGCTAGTGTCTAGATACCCAGAAGGCACGCTGCTCCACGTGATCAAACCGCTATATGGGATCGCAGAAGCAGGAGTCCATTGGTGGACAACGTACCACGGGCATTACTGCAAGGAATTGAACATGTCTACGTCAACGTACGACCCGTGCCTATTGGTCACAAACGCAAACGCAGACGCAGACGCAGACGCAGACGTCTTTGGGCTTGTTGGTATGCAGACTGACGATACCCTCATGCTGGGAACAGCCACATTCTTGTCACTTGAAGAGAAAAAGCTCAAGATGGCACAGTTCCGATCGAAACCAAAGGCTGTGCTAACGCCGGACGTGCAACTGGACTTCAACGGCTGCATACTCACAATGGACACTGACAAAGCGATCTTGAACCTTAGGCAGAAGGGACAAGGAGGAAAGATCAAGCTTGTGGACATCAAGGCATCTAATCGCGCGCAGCAGTACACAGAGCAACGCGCCCGCGGAGCGTACATTGCATCAACATGCCAACCAGAGGCTTCTTTCAATCTGTCTATAGCCGCACAGGCGCAGCAACCATCGAACGAGGACATCAATGCACTCAACAAGCACCTCAGATGGCAGATGGAAAACCTTGACCGTGGCTTATGCTATGTACCTGTCAACCTTGTTGACGACGCTAAGCTGATGGTCTTTGTCGACGGCTCCTTTGCCAACAACAGCGACCTTAGTTCACAGCTAGGCTTCATATTGATGCTAGTCAATGAGTCCACAAACGCCGACAGTACCTTCACAATCCACGGCAACGTAATCCACTACAGCTCAACAAAGTGCAAGCGCGTCACACGCAGTGTACTGGCTTCCGAGATCTATGGCATGGTGAACGGCTTTGATATAGGCATCGCCATTGCCACCACCCTACGGATGATCACTGAACGCCTTGGTCTAGCTGCAGTTCCTCTTGTCATTTGCACGGATTCGTATTCCTTATACGAATGCTTAGTGAAGCTTGGGACAACCAAGGAGAAGTGCCTCATGATTGACATCATGGCACTGCGCCAATCCTATGAACGTCGCGAGATCACGGAGATTTGCTGGATCAACGGCGACGATAACCCAGCGGACGCCTTCACAAAAGCGTCACCAAACCGCGCTCTTGAACGCTTCATTGACAGCAATGAATTGACAGTCCGAATAGAGGGCTGGGTGCAGAGACCTACGGCTTCTCATTAGCTTACTAGCCGGTAGGCTTTGTGAACGCAATTCCTTTACGTTTACGTATACAGTCACTACCGAGAAAGAAAAGACTTCCAGTGTGGGAATAGCCAAAGGCTGGCTACGACCGGATGCGTGTTCCCCCGCCTTGGGCAGGGAACCGCAATGGAGCTGGGATATCATGATAGAACTGCAAGGAGCTTCGATGGAGCTCGGCTGTAAGCCGGCTTCCATCATGGCTACTTGGCTGCGATTCCAGGGAGGACCGGATGGGATAAGAACCCCTCTCCGGCCCTCCGATAGAGATAGATATCAACCACAATACAATCGTACAGTCAGTTCTTTGTTTTCAGCACTAGTGCTACGGCCTATCCAACAGTGGTGGTGATACATGATTAGCCCCGCTGGCTTGCTTTCAGTCAAGTGCCTCCTTAACTCTCTACATGAAAAATGGCATCTCACTTCGTCGCAGAACGCAAACCCTCCAGTAGCTGTACCAAATTTACAACGAGCGGTGGCGATGGTTCGACCGCGTCATGATGTACCCGAAGGAGATGTATCAGCCCATCCATGATTCCAGACACATCGCTGAGGTGAGTGTGGTCTTGCGACCCCAGAGTTCTGATCGATGGTATGCCGCGGTCCAACGTAATGAACCGGCGTGCGTTAAGAGCATCGTCTCCGTTAAGGACTATAGCGGTTTGGGAGGCTTCGGTCTGACTCCAATCTGTCGCGACAGACCGTCTAAGAAAACCGTAACCCCAGAGTATCAGACCAGCATGGTAGACGGCAATAGCGTTGAAGTTGCAAAGTAAAGCTTTCGGCAACATCTCAGCTGCACGCAGGATCTGGCCAGCATGCCAAAGCGCTTGACGCGCTGCAACACTCTTGACCCAGTCCCGTAACGTAGAGTATGCGCAGCGTGCCTCTTCCTGCCCTTCGATGCCTGCAAAGAGCTGAATGTCGTCCAGTGGTGCATTAAGATGAACTAGCATAAGCTCCAATGTAATCTCAGCACTCTTGCTCATAGGAGGGCTGTTGACTCTGAAGTCTTCGAGCTGTTTGGTGAGCTCCTGGTATCGGGACGATAGAATGAGGCTATTGTTTGTCTTGATCTGTGATCTGACGGTCAAGGCACTCATCTGGCGATATTCCCAAATCGTTCCCCAAATCATGTAGAGATAGGTCATGCTGGCGTGATCGTGCTGCGCGAGATGCTCCAGATCTAGAAAGCATTCGATAGCGGAAGGTTTTCTCGTGGGCATTGTGTTATTCACATACGCCGATTTCCAGGTCGCGGCCGATTTGGCGTGCCATAAAATGTTTGAGCTCGGCAGAGGAAGCTGCATCTCCGAGTAAGAGACCAAGGGAGGCTTGAGCAGTGCCATCGAAGACTGTCTGTCAAGCTCGAACGCGCGATAAACCAGGCGAAGATACGACTCTTGTTGTACCCAGTCTAGCCACTTATTCTCCAATGATGGACTCTGATCGTCAACAGACGGAGAGATTTCTTTCCAGGTCGATCGACGAAAGCGGCCGCCACGCCGTAACATAGTCAATAGTGGTTGGAGAAAGCTCTCCGCAATTTCCATCTTACGGCTGATACCACTCCACATACCAACTCGGAGTTGAAGGAACAGGTTTCGCACATGCTGGAGATCTCTAATTGAAGTATTATCCTCCTCAAATACTTTCGATTGGCCAATTCGTGATGCTTCCTGCAAGGCAAAACCGAGTTTCCGCAAAGGTAGGTCGGGGACAGCAACAGCACCAGCAGAGACTATGCAAGCCAGTAATTCCGGGCTCAGTTTAGAAGGTGAGAAAGTGGGAAGGTGGAACAAAGACTGCGCATCCAAGGAGGGCGACGTCAGGAAGTACTGAATGAGTCCATCCAGTAGTTCTATGCTGGGAAAGGCTGACGCAATCCTTTTGACGTTTTCTGGGCTACATGTACCGAGTACAAGAGCCATCAATCTATCGCGACTAACACGTGGTAACTTCTCTACGATAACTCGACGTTGTGTGATGTGTGAACGACGGTTCTCCGAATCCGAGAAAGCCAGGTTCACTTGTTCCGCACCACCATGATCTCTATTGCGCTGGGGTAGGTACCGCCATATGCTCTGTTTGAACGCCTCTGTCCTTGCTGGTACGCTGTCGCTGTCCGGGATGTTTTGCTCAACACTTTCTGTTGGCGGTGTGTCAGCAGCAAATGGGACCTGAAAATTGTATTGGTCGAGCAGGCCAAGGTCAAATTCAGTCAGACCGACATCGAGATCAAAACTGAGATCCATAATGCCACGCGGGGTAGCCTGGCCAGAAAGGAATGCTTCAAGTGGAGGCATGTTTCGAAAGTAATCGGGGAGAAAGGGATTGTGACCTGGAGTGTCATTGAAATTCGAGATGGAGGCATCGAAGAAGGACAAAGAAGCAGCGGGATCTTCTGCATAGTTCTGGTTCATCGCGATGGTTGGATTTGATGGAGGCTGCATCTGATTCAGGTCTGCCATCTTCATATCGCGGCCATCCGATCTCACTGATGGAGGGTGCATGTTGATTGCAGTCGCGGTTGACTGAAAAGGTAGGTGATTGAAGGGTTCCGGCGTATCCGACGTTGTGGACGGGTTGATGCTCTCAGCCTGAGCTGGCAGGGACGAGGGGTAATCGAACCCATTCGACAAGTCAAGTAGATCATGCGCCGCGTGAAGAGCATCAATTTCATGAATGTCGTTCTCGTCTGGAGCGTTTTCTTCAGGTACTTGGCAAGGAATGTTCTTCTTCTTGCATCGACTGCATGGCTTCTCATCTTCGCATCGCAGATGGCTTTGAGAGCACGGTCCACAGGCTTGAATCACTCTCGTATCGCGCGCAATCTCGCGTTTCTGTCGTTTGTTGGCAGACTCCGAGTCGTGATTCGTTACATGTCTCTTAAGCAAATCTCTGCAGCGGGTCAGGAGATCTTAGGCTTAGACAGCGGCATATATCAGATCAGAAGACGTACATTCGCGCAAATCCTTTTGAACAAACATGGCAGACATAAGGTTTGGACTTTGTATCTGTTCCGCGATGAGTCAGCAAGATGTACTGGCTCTTCGAAGAGGAGGCAAAGGTAGCAGAATGGCTGTGTGTCTTTGAGCCTTGACTGCAGGTCCAAAAGCATATCGAGAGACAACAAAGCCTATACCAAGCCAACACCATCTCAGGATGACTTACGCGCTCTCACGTGTCGCGTGAGGTGATCCGCTCTAGTGAAAGAGGATTTGCAAGTGCTGCACTGGAAGAGACGTTGTGCCTGGCCGCCTACTTCGGGAATAGCTGGCGGGTGGTTTGTTGGCGTCGCCGCTGCTTGCATGGTCGCTATGCTATCGGGTTGTGCTATCGGGTTGTGCTATCGGGTTGTGCTATCGGGTTGTGCTATCGGGTGGCATCGAAGAACGATGGTATCGGAGCTGGGGAGTGGAGGAAGATCTGGAGACAGGTTGGCGCGTGTGGAGAGACTCTCGGCCTGGAATGCGGGCGCTGCTGAGTCGAAACGAGACGAGATGTTTTCGGCTCGGCTAGCTGCATTGACGCGTCTCAACCCAACCTCCTCCACATCACGACTGTTGCCGGATACGCCGGGAACCACACAGCTTTGATCAAGATGAGCAAGGTTTGGATTGAAGCAGGCATTTGGGAGAAGGTCTATCATTTCCATCGTCCTCATCAAATTCGACGACCTTGATGCCTTGAGCATCGAACCTACTTCACTGCCTAGCATCCTCTCGTGAACGTTTTGTCTTCACATCCAGACAGCCAGCCTCTGCGCCGAACATACTCCAAGGACAACGTTATCAACATGGCCGTCCCACCGATCCACTTCTTCTCTCATGGCTCAACCATGATGCTAGGCGAAGAGTCTCGATCCGCCGACTACTGGAAAGCATGCGGCGACGAAGCACTCCGCCACGGCATCAAAGGCGTCATCATGATGGGTGCGCACTGGGATGCCAGAGGTGTAAACCGCATCGACGTGTGCATGAACCCCAAGCCCGCGAAATCACCCGTCGCCTATGTCCACCCCAGAAAGTATGTCGACTACGAACTTGTACCGGACCTGGAGACGGGGAAGAAGTGCATCGCAGCGCTGAACGAGAAGGGGATCGATGCACGACAGAATGATAAGTTCGATTGGATCCACGACACGTATCTCATTTTGGTACGCTGTTTCCCAGAAAAGTGCCCGCCTACAACGATCATCAGTATGAACTCGCGTTTCGATCCGCACCTTCACGCTCGCGTTGGCAACATCCTCGCGCCGTTCCGAGACGAAGGATATCTCATCATCGGCACTGGCGGCGCAGTGCACAACCTATATCGCAATCACTGGGCCCAAATGCTCAAGTACTCGGACAACTTTGCACAACCCTACCCTCCAGAAGCCCCGATGCTGGAGTTCCGACAAAGTGTTGAAGACGTTTTCGTCCGAAACTGCAGGAAGGGAGCGAAGAAGGGTAGCTTGACCCGCGGCATCACAAGGTTGATGAAGCACCCAATGTTCAGGGATGCGCACGCGACGGACGATCATTACATGGCTGCCTGTTTCGTGGCGGGTGTAGTCGATGGGAGCAAGAGGGAGGGCGATGAATGTATTCTCGGGGCGGAGGATTGGGAGCTGGTGAATATGTGTAATAGTCAGTTTACGGTTGGAAAGTGGGAGCAGAAGGCTTGAGGAGGATTTTCTAGGGCGTGGTTTGCATTGTTGATTATATAATGTCAAGGTAATTAGTGATTTCTCTCGAGTAGCAGCTTAGGCATACATGACGTCAGGTGGGGGCACACGAATGCAACTTGAACCGAGCAATACTACATCTTCTTTCTTATCCACCACTTTCAACGCTTTGTTGTCCTAATGGATATGAAGTGAGCTAACCGGCAGCATATTCCGCTTTCTGTCAAAGAGGTTAAGCCCCATGTCGTTCAACACGCTATCGCGGAGGTTCGTCGCGCACTCGACCAGGGTCTCATACTTGATTCGTATCACATCGCTGTTCTATTCCTCACTCCTGTCCGCGAGGACCAGCAAGCAATTAAAAGGAAAAGAGGTCTCGAGGCCTCAATGACCCTGATGCACAAGAAACGCGCGCCTAGTAGAGCATGGTCTTGATGACCTCAATGCACGGAAGTGCTGTTGCTAGTCTATCAAACTGATAACGGAATCTCTAAAGCAGTATCAGAAAAGAACGTCGGCAAGCTTGTATACCTGGCGTCTGATAAAGTGTACGGGACTAGTTGATTCATCACTAGGTCCTCCCAGAAACTCAGTTGGGGTTTATCTTCACCACTCCAACGTCTATGCTGAGCATGTCCGCACCCACTTCAACCACTTCGTCTCCCCACACCATCGCCCAAGGCAAGTTTCAGGCACGCGTCGCCAATTTCCAAATATACTACCATCCGTCACTGATGGTGTAATCGTGCAGATCCGGGTGGACGGGGTTATACTTATTGTCTTAATATCCACACGCGCAATTGCGATGTCTGGTCTCATTAAACCCACATGTAGTCGCTAAGCCGTTTATTCTACTAAGACTCGGGAACCAGCACGCCAACGCGATATTTCGCTGTTGCCCACGACAGTTATTGAGATTTTCTTTGTTTCCAAATGAATGTTTATGCCAGCAAGCAGCAAATTTACACTACGCAGTAGAGAGTTACATGTATCGACGAAAGACAACAGTAAGGTGCTATCACGTAGCACTAGTAACACAAGAGAGATGACAGTAGGTTACACAGCAAGGGATTGAAATATGCAGCACACATTCTGCCGATTTTGATATATACCATAGATCAATAAATGCAATTTATTTTACTGTACAAAGTATCCGGATAGCATGGTCTTTTGATGTTGAATTTACTCTCTGCCTCCTCTATTTAGGTGGCACAATCGGCAGCGTGACGTAGTTCACAAACTTCTCCCCAAAGTGCAAGTGATTCAGCCCCGCAAACTTCTCCTCGCTCCTATCCTCAGAATGGTTGTGCTGGAAGATACCACTACCCTGGGTATCTCCGCTGCTAACCTCGAAAACAATCTTGCCGCCCTTCTCAACCACGATGTTAGTCGGCCAGATCTCAACATCGACAGCGTAGACATCGCCGGGTATGACGGGCTGCACGTCAGTGCTGAAGTAGTCCCGCCACGGAAGGTATTCTCGATGCTTCGGGTGGTTGGGGTTGGTCTTGCGGAAACTGACACGCAGCCAGCCTTTTGTGAGGGGAATGGGGTCGCCTGCTGTGCCGGTGTAGTAGACCTCCTTGCCTTCGGGTGAGATGTAGCGGAGCGTGAGGAAGAGATCAATGTCTGAGGGCGTGGCACCGCTGGCGTGCGGAGAGAGGGAGACGTTGAGATGAGCGACGATGTGGCCTGTAATTTCAGTCTGTTCTTCGAATGGGGCGGTGGTGAACTGAAGAAGCTTTGAGTTGTCTAGGGTACCGAGTGCCTCGTAGGAGAGCTTTTGGGGTCGGTTAATGATCGGTTGGACCTGGGTTAACGACTGGGAAGGCGTAAGGAAAAACTTGGTGTAGCGGGTGCGTGCGATGGGCCACTCATTCTCCGTCCGCCTCTCGTACACTTTCTCTTTCTCGGCGTTGTTGAAGCCTACATCGCCCTTCCGTAGCACCATGTCCACAGGAGGAAGTTTGCCTTTTACAGACCAGCCGATACGATCCTCGCCCTTGAGGAAAGCATCGAGGAAGCTTCGTTGTATTTCGGACTCCTCCGTGTAGTAGAAGGGCAGGTCGTGCCTTCCTGTGATCATTCTCAAGTATTTGAACTCAGAGCCGGCGTGGGCGTAGCCTTCGATGTTGCCACGAAGGTGGAGCAGGATGCCGCCCCAGTTGCCAACAGAGAGTAGTGGTACCTCAATGTCGCTCATGTCGTACTCCTTGCTTGCGTAGTATGTCTCGTCTCGGAACCTGGATTTGGCTGTATCGATCGTCTGATCTTGTCGATTCTTCTCCCGCACTTCGTCTGACAGATTGCCATCGACGGTATCCGGACCCCAGTTTCGATCTGCTCGGCCCGGTCGTCCGTACTGGTTCGTGATGACTTGACGGTTCCTGATGAAGAGGTGGTAAGTATATGGTACTTCGTACGGTATGGGCACGACTTACCACCAGAAGTCGATGAACTTGTTGCTCAATATCCCACCATGTCGGCAGCGATCACGGTAGTAGTCGCTCATGCCCTCCCAGGGAATAATTGCGGCCAAACCTTTGGGCTTCCGCGCAGCAACGCGCCATTGCGATCCCGCGTAGTAGCTGATGCCTAGCAGTCCGACCTTGCCAGACGACCATGACTGATCAGCCGCCCACTCGACGACATCAAAGAAGGCCTCGCTGGTACCGCGCGACATGGTATCCAGGAAGCCCGGCGAGTTTCCCAGCCCTCGCTCGTCACAGCGCACAATGACATAGTCGTGCTTCGTCCAGAAACCAGGGTCCGGCGTCTCCCATGCTGAGTGGTCGGAGTGGTGCTCGGGGTTGACTTCTGAGTACGACTTGCTATGGAAGCTGAAACGCGTGTATTAGAAGAGATGTCAATTGATGGAGAGTTTGACTCACTCATTATAGTGGATGTCTTTTCCATACGGTCCGTATGTCACCAACACCGGGAGCTTCGTTCCTTCCTTGGTAGATTTCGGGCGGTACACATTGCATCGAACAATGCCCCGCGATGTTGTCTTCAGCGGCACCGCGACATCGGTCTCAACAATGTAAGGGAAGGACGACTCGTCCACAGTGTGCGCGTCTTTGATTTCCAGCTGGTCAGTCATAGTATCGAAAACGTTTATATGATGGGGCTCACATTCCAAGGCAATTTGTATATATAGCACCGGTTGCGACGCGTGGTGGATGTTGGAGCCGACAATGCGCCGCCGTGGATGGGTGGTGCTGGAGGGGCAGAACCTTATCGGAATGTGGAGGGCTGGAGCTTTCAAACTCGGTTGCATGGGAAAGTGATTTGGGCCTCACAATGACTCGTTCGAGCACTCAAGCTCGCCGCAAACCAGCGTAGAAGATTTCCCGCGATATGGATAATGGATTGTATGGGAGTTGAACTGACACTCTCTTGAATCACTGTTCAACGACAATCACAGATACACACATGAGATGCGATTCATGGATTTCTCAAGGTTCCAAGGTGATAACATGACTACGACGAAGCCGGAACACCCTCCATCGTTCCATAGTCCTCCTTCAAGACCTCACCCCCGACCTCAACTGGCTTGCATTCCTGCAAAACATACATCATTCGCCCCCAAGACGTGGAGCTCAAATTCCTCCAAGCATGCATCGTGCCCCTTTGAATTGCCACGTCGCCCCTGTTCATCTTCCTTGTTTCGCCTGAATCCAACACAAGCTCGAATTCGCCTTCAATCACCACACCATAATCGAGGGAGACTGTGCGGTGCATGGGCGATAGGTGGCCAGGCGCCACGTCGACAAATCGTAGGACAGTGCCCCCCGAAGCAACAAGGCCCGGAGGACTTTCGAGGTAGGGCTTGTAGACGGCAAGGTCGGCGTCCTTGTTCAGGTCGACAGGAGCTCCTTTCGTCACGTATCCGAGACGAAAGTCAGCGCTGGGTATGTGATCGACTTTGGTGTCCTCGGAGACCGATTCTGAGAAGATGGCTCTCTTCGTGGAGGGATCGTGTGTAGTGATGAAGCGTTTGATGCTCGGAAGATCGCTTTTTGATGCCATGGTTCTGGAGTAAGTTGATGTGGTTGGCAATGATTTGTGGGAGTGTAGGCTTGCACAGTTGAGAGTTGTATCAAGAAAACACGATCGAGTGAAGTTCGCATACTTTGAGAGACTCGCGTGAGTGTCGATCAAGAAGAAAGCCATGGGTGTTCCGATGTGGAGAGCGCGCTTGAGACATATCCGAACATTTCTCATCATCATCTGCCGGCGCACATGCAATGCTGGGCTTTTAGTCTGTCCATCGCAGTTTTACCCGGCATTAGGTTCAGCTGTGTGAGAGAGACATATTACACGATGATGAAATGTCGACGGAAGTCATGCGAGTGGAGTGATGAGAAATGCGCGTTGCTATCGATACCGTAGCTCACCACCCGACCAGCCAACCGAGCCACCCACCAAAACAACCCCACCACTTCAACACACAATAAATCCATCACCATGAGCTCAATTGAGGCTGCAATTGCAGCAATTGAATTGCTAGAACCTGGAGAACAATTTACCTACAGACAGATGGCAAGAGAATATGGTTGCAGCCGTGCAGCGCTTGCACAAAGACATAAGGGCATCTCAACTTTGCA
>ML976088.1:72523-98217 GCA_010015635.1 Clathrospora elynae | reverse complement strand
AGGGGAGGCAAGCAGGTGCCGGCAGCAGGAGCATTTGCTACTACAGGAGGTGTGGTGAGGTAGGACACAATAAGCGCACATGCAAGAAAGATGCAGCAGGGTTAGGCAATTAAAATGAGCTACTTTTTATCACAATAGCTAGTTGTGGTGTTGAGTTATGGAGGTGGGCGGCTTCATTTAGTGCGTTGCCCGATGGTATGCGTCGCCCTATGGTGGATCACGTTACTAACGTTGCTGCAAAGAAAAGGAGGCAAGACACCAGTCTTGATGTCATCCCGGACGCGGAGGTAGCGGACTCCGATTGGCTGTCCATGAACCCGAAGATCTAGCCCGAGGCCCTAGCAACTCAAAATTTGGTACTGCGAGTCAACATAAACACGGATCTTCACCTCTGCGTCTGCACTCGATTGGATGTCTGCGGACTTGTCGCAAGTTCTCATGACTTTACTGTGACGAATATCTCCAACCTTTTCTGCCAGTTCCTGTGTTTACTTAAGCCCTGGCCAGCGCTTTTCTTTCACTGAGGAGACGGACCCCCCTGAAAGCGCGCATCGATCGCCACACGTGCGCGCAGCACAGCAGCCATGTCCACGCCGCGAGTGACGCGGTCGCAATCTGGGACAAGGCTCGCGTAAGTTTTCTCTTGGCTCTATGCATCTCTCTACCTTGTAGAAGCAAGAACAATGTGGCTGACATGCAATGCAGGAAGCCTGAACGTCCTGGCTTTGTGGAGACGCCGGGTCGCAGGAAGTCGCAGCGCAAATCGAATGTTCCGGATGCAGACGAGAGCGCATACGATTCGACGCCAGAGCCGGAGAACTTCTTGGGGCCTCTGAGGTCGAGCGATAGTTTGGCGGAGCCGGATGGGTTTGCGGTCGAGGGCAATGGATATGCGAATGGAAATGGAAATGGATATGCAAATGGGAACGGGCATACCAACGGGCATACCAACGGGTATACCAACGGGCATACCAACGGACATACGAACGGGCATACGAACGGGCACGCTAATCGAAGCGCGAAGGAAAACGCCGACGCAAAGGCCGAGGCCATAGCGTATGACTACAAGATCGAGGCCGAAAAGTACTTCGCAAAGAAGGACACCTCCGGGACCAGCGAGTTTGGAGGCGCCATCGGCATGAGCGCCATGATGGTTGGCTTCCCTGCGCTCATGTACTACATGTGGATCGGCGCCATCTTCTACGATGGCAAGTTACCTACGCCAACTAACGGCCAGAGTTACGGCGACTTCTTCGGACACATGTGGTACCTCGTCAAGACAGAAGCGTATCCCAACAACCGCGCGTGGCAGATCTACTGGTTCTTTGGACTCATGCAGATGGCCTTCTACATGCTTATGCCGGGTGTCTACCGCAAGGGCAAGGCTCTTCCGCATCTGGGTGGGAAGCAGCTCGACTACTACTGCTCTGCTATGTGGTCGTTCTACTCGAGCATCGTCATTATGCTGGCGCTGCACTTCACTGGCCTGTTCAAGCTGTACAGCCTGATTGACGAGTTCGGCCACATCATGAGTGTAGCCATCCTCTCGGGCTTCCTCTGCTCCTTCATCGCCTACGTCTCCGCACGCGTCCGCGGCGCAACCGTCCGAATGACCGACTCGCCCATTGTCGACTTCTTCCTTGGCGCAGAGCTCAACCCCCGCCTCTTCGGCATCCTAGACTTTAAGATGTTTCTCGAGGTCCGCATCCCATGGTTCATCCTCTTCTTCCTGTCCCTCGGCACCTGCCTTAAGCAATACGAGCAATACGGCTACGTCTCCCTCGAGGCCATCTTCCTCCTCTTCGCACACTACTTGTACGCCGGCGCCTGCGCAAAGGGCGAGCACCTCATCATCACTACCTGGGACATGTACTACGAGAAACTAGGCTTCATGCTCATCTTCTGGAACATGGCCGGCGTCCCGCTATCGTACTGTCACTGCACCCTCTTCATCGCTAATCACCATCCCTCCGAGTACCAACTCCCTTCTTGGTTCACGGCACTCCTGACGCTTACCTATCTCTACGTCTACTACATCTGGGACACGACGAATTCTCAGAAAAACCAGTTCCGCCAAGAGGAACGCGGCGTGGTCGAGGAACGAACCACGTTCCCTTACTTTAAGTACGGTCGCATTGCGAACCCAAAGACGATCCCTACACAGATTGGCAACAAAATTCTGGCAGATGGCTGGTACGGCAAAGCGCGCAAGATACATTATACGTGTGACTTGTTCTTCGCGATATCCTGGGGTCTGATTACCGGGTTCAAGTCCCCGTTTCCCTGGTTTTACTCCGTCTTCTTCTCCGCCATGATTATCCATCGTGCGCTGAGGGATATTGAAAAGTGTAGGGAGAAGTATGGCGAGGCATGGAAGGAGTATGAGAGGCAGGTGCCGTATCTTTTCATTCCTGTAAGTTCTCACCCCCTCGCCTTTTAACATTGGAGCTCTGCCACTAACATGCATGCAGTATGTTTTCTAGATTTGTGTCAGGTTCAGTCTGTTTGTGCGGGATTTTTTTGCATCCGCTCCGCTAGTTTTGGGCGATGGTTGGCTGTCCGTCACTCTCGATCTTTCTTCGCACGTTTTGCTACATTTTCGGCGCATTTTTGTTTGTTTGTTTGCTTGCTTGTTCGAGGGACTTGTTTTGTATTATACTGTATCATACTTTCTTGTTTCCAAAAGATTGTAGGGTAAATGGGGGGTCATTGTTCTATAATTGGGCTGAAGGGTAGCAGTAATGCATCATGTACATCACTGATTGAAGTGATCCGTATACTGTCATTTTCTGATTGTGAAAGCGGAAGTATTAAATTACTAGCTAACCAGCACATGTCGTTCGAAAAAGGAATGCCAGGGTGTCCAGGATAGCGCATTTATCCCCTGCGCCTTGTGCTCGGGCTCTTCCCAGCAGCACTCGCATACGAGGGCGTGGCTCCGCTGGACACAGCGCGCGCCATCTCCTTCTTGTCCGCCGCAATCGGCTTCTCCAACTTTTGCGATTCCGTGTCCTTCGATGCCGGCGCGTTCCAGTAGTACATCATCTGCATGAAGAGCACGGCGTTGAGCGCAAAGCCAGCGATGAAGCCATACAGGATAAGCGGGTCGTCGACTTCCTGAAGCGTAGTGAAGATGCGAGAGAGTGATCCGAGAAGGTAGTTGACGACCTACAAACACCACATTAGCAATCTGCCCACAAAACACCAAACAAAAGCTATGTTCAAAACTCACAGCAAAAGCGCTCAACTGCCCCGTTCCGCCCTCACTCCAAATCGTCAGTATCTGCGGCACCTTACTCGCCACCCCCAACACGCCCGCCGTCGCCTGCAGCAAACTCAACCGCTCATCCCCAATCCAATCTGCATTAAACAGCGCCGCACCCGCGACCCCCAGCCCGCCAATCCACCCCGCAATCCCTACTCCATTCCCACTGTACTTAAGCACGAGGCTCGCAATCGCGATATTCTGCACCAAGATCAGGACAGTCTCGCCATACGTGCTAAACGGAAAGCCATGGCGGACATTGTAGCTCAGGGAGATGAGGTATGCGCTGCTTTCCAGCACGTAGGAGAGGAAGCTCAGGCCCTCTGCGGACTGCGAGTTGATAAGCTTGAGGAGCTGGGGCACCTTGACGATGGAGGAGGCGCCGATGATTCCGATGCCTAGCCCTTTGGAGATGGCGAGCTTGACGCACGTGGTTGCGCTTAGGTCGACGTTGTAGATGAGGGTTTTGTAGCAGATGGGCCCGAGGAGGGACTCGCCGAGATCTGCGATGGGCTTGGGGAGGTTGTGGGTTATGGGTTGAATGGCGGAGCGGAGGACGTCCATGGTGGGCGGTGGAGCGTGGGATTCTTTCGGTGGTTGTGCTGTGGTGAAAGAAGTTTGCGAAGAGGACATGTGGAGGGCCCGATGTTTCCAGGTTGACGCTGACGCAGGGCTTGGCGCCCACGTGGAAGGTTCGCGTCTGATTATACACGGGCTTGCGGTCAGATTCAAATGGTTGATATCGACACATTGGATTGGACGCGAATGAAGGTTACAGATAAATTCTCGCACAAATATGCTACCAGTCCAGGGCGCCCGATTCTTCTTTCGAAAGTAAACCCTATGCATGACCTAATTTACATAACTCCTTGCTCCTGACTAGAGCTCAATTTATATGAGGCTCATCGTGGCCGTAATGCGAAGTACCACTGCTTTGAGTACACTGAATGCGTGGAAATGAAGAAATGTGAATGCACCCAAAGATCACATCTAATGCATGTCAACTCCGTCTCATGACTTCAGAGGTGCGGTACCCACAGCATGTGGTGGAGGCACGGGCGCGAGATCTCCCCTGTCACTCAAGTCTCCGGTCGGCGACATTAGAGTTTGTTGGTTTGGTACGATTGTGTTAATAGGAGGTGGGGTGGGTAGAGGCGACATCCCCGCTGGTGGATGGTATCCCGTATCCGTGAACCTTCCTGAGATTGGATTGTATGCACTGGCATTCTGAGGAGCCGGTCGCGGGTACGATTGCTGCAGCTCGTAGTTGTCATCGTCTTCTGAAGACGAGTAGTCGTACGTATCGACTCGACGTTGACGCGCGGCGTCAGCGGCGAAAGGATTCGGAGATGGCATCTGGTTCTGATACTTGTGGACCCTTGAGGACATGGTTGAGTCCAGGGTGTTGGTCCGGTAGTTGCTCGATGCACCCGTGTCGCTACGGCCCACTCCATGAGGAGGCCCCTGTCGTCTTCGCTGTGAATCTGAGATCTGTTGACGGAAAACGTTGCCACCATGGTCACTGTCTCCAGGCATTGCGGTAGTGGACGAGAAGCCAGATGACTCTCCGCGCTCTTCATCTGCCGGCTTGTCTATGGGTTGAAGCGGTTGTACGTCTTCATCAACCATGATGGCGGGGGTTGGAGGCGCGCGTGATGCCTTGCCCCAGGCTCGAATCGGGTATGCCCGTCCCTTCCGCCACGTCTCCGAAACTGGAGGGAAGTATTGTCTGTAGGAACCCCAAGATACGAGGATTCCGAGGAGGGCGCCGGAGATGACGTCAAACGGGTGATGGCGAGCATCCATGATACGTGTGCCAGTGATGAGAGCAGCGCCCAGCGCGGGGACCATTACAAGGAACGTCCTCCAAACCTCGCCCTTGGCGTCTAGGACGTGTAGCTTGCCGGCGAGGTAGATGGAGAGGTAGAATAGGCCGGCGAATGAGACTGCAGATGATCAGTTTGTTGAAGCGAGCATGCATAGAGTTCCAACATACCACTGCTATGCCCAGAGGGAAAGCTCTTGAAGCCATCCTGCATGATGTAATTATCTGTCTGCGTGCAGATTGTACTGTTCTGGAGCGCGTAGAGCGTATGGTCAATCATATCTTGGTTGATTTTGCACCTGTCTTGTCAGAACCAAACAAACATAGGTCAAACAACAACACGACTCACCTGTCGATGAGATCCGGGCGTGGCTTGCCAATGGCATTCTTCAGCGCTCCTGTGATTGTGAAGGCAGCGCCCACACTCAGGCCCAGGCCCAAGATGCCGCAGTTCAGCTCCCAGAGCCGATCTTTGAACCGATACCGGCCAGATAGGCGCTTGATACCGGCTCGTCCTGTAGGCATGGCCGTCTGGCGCGAGAAGAGACCGTCTATGACCATGGTATATATTCCAATTATCACCGCCGGGGCGCCAATGACGTAGACGCATAGCCAGGGGACGGGCACGCGCTCATGTACCGCAAACGGATAGTGTAGGGTATAGTTGTCGAGAGAAAACTTCTGGTGGAACGGCGGGATCTTGTCGACGATGGTGAAGACTGCAATTAGGACGCTATAGTAATCGTTCGTTAGCTTGGTGGTCTTGGGAAGGGGGTTGCGTGCAACGGCAGGCGCGTTCGGTGTCCTACACTATGATGAGATAGTCGGCAATGTACCTGTTCTAGTTAGTCTCTGGCAATTGATATACATGTCCAGCTGCACGCACGAGAGGATGACCCTCTTGGGAAGTCGCTTCTTCGAGAAGGGAAGGCGCTCAGGGAGCTGTTTCGACGTCCATTCGTCCATGATGCACTACAGCACCCAGCCACTCCCGAAAATGTCCGAAAGATTTCTCAGGCGCAATTAGGGTGATTTTCGTATGGTATAAAGAGCGGTAAAGGTGTGGGTGACAGCACTGTCAGACGTATATGAACGTTTGGGGGTCCGCAGAAACAAACAAGCGACCCTCCCAGAGAGACGCGCAAGAGCAGAAAGGAGAGCAGAAGTAGAATGCAGGGCGAACAAGCGTATTAAAGACTGTGTGTGTCTCAGATGGGGTGTATGTTTCCCCAGGTCAGCGCCCAGAAGGGGTGAAGTTGTTTAGGGCTGTACTACAGAAGTGCTCGGCTTGTGGCTGTGAGTAGCTGACGCGCTTGGCTCTCCACTACTTTTGAAGCTAGCCGCCTTATGAAGCTGCGCATCCTCGAATTGGTTACGCAGCACTTTAGTAATCGCGAGCATTCTTAGCTCGACATGCGAATGCAGCCTGCCCAGTCTCGTCTTAGACAGGGACGTAGACGTTTCGTGTGCCTGTCCATGTGGTGCATCAGGGAAGCGACCATCGGGCGAGTTAGCGCAAGGGCGATCTGCGTATTTTGTCACCGCCTCAGGGTTCCTCGAACTCTACACCCGTCTATTTCTGTACCCTAACTATCGCCATGTTCTCGCTATTCGCCAGCGAGAAGCCGCAGCCCAAGGCCGCAGAGGTTGCCATTCAAAGAATCACCTCCATCTCGACTAATTCCTTGTCTCGTTTTGAACGCCTCCCCAAGGCCCAGCGTTATTTGATCATTGGCGCCGCCTCTCTCGGCGGGTTATCTCTTCTTTGGTCCATATCTGCATCTTCGAGATTCTACCAGCGGCCCCCTATCCCTTCTCCCAAGCAGACGCTGCTTCCGGAATTGACTTCGGAGGAAGCTGGGGAATTGCCGTACCATCCAGCTGCACTACCTGGTGCGCGGGATGTGGACTCGCCCTATGGCAGTATCCGCGTCTACGAATTCGGTCCGAGGGACGGGGAGAGGGTTTTGCTGATCCATGGAATCTCAACACCAAGTATTGCGCTGGCCGATCTGGCGCACAAACTCGCCGGGAAGGGACGTCGTGTGATGCTGTTTGGTAGGTCATTGTATCTTCTATGTCAAATTTTACTTCTTTTACATGACTGTGAGATTTGACGGATGCACCTATTTGATATCATTTCCAACGCATTTGTTGAAGTTTGATTATATCTTCCCGCATCATTCATCAAGAATTTACTGCCTGGATTGTTCACTTTCTGTCGCTTGTTTCCATCTTCCCGCTCCTGTTACCCCGCATCTAGCAGTCACTCTTTTAGACATTCACTGTTCATAAAATACACCCTTTTCCTATTCATACTAACAACACACAGATCTCTTCGGCCGCGGCTACTCCTCTGCCCCATCCCCAGCTGACTACAACTACAATGCCTCCCTATACACTACCCAAATCCTGCTCTGTCTGCAATCCTCCCCCATCCTCTGGACTCCCTTCACTATCATCGGCTACAGTCTCGGCGGCGCCATTGCCGCAGACTTCACCTCCTACTTCCCCAGCATGGTCCGCGGCCTCGTGCTCGTCGCCCCGGGAGGCCTGATCCGCCCTCACCACTTCGGCATCGGCAGCAAAATGCTGTACCGCAGTTCCTGGATGCCCGAATGGATGGTCAGCAAGCTGGTAGCGAGCAAGCTGTGGACGGGCGCCAAGCGTGTTGAGCCCGCGCCTGATGCGGTCGAGAATGCTGAAACGACGACCACCACCACCACGGTTTCGGAGGGCGGCGCGAAGTTTTCGTCTTCGAATCAGATGCTGCTGCCGGGTAACCCGCATAGCACCGTCTCCGCAGTCGTGGACTGGCAAATTAAACACCACTATGGCTTTGTACCAGCTTTTATTTCCACAATCCGGTACGCGCCCATCTACAACCAACACCACCGCTGGAGCGTCATCAAGGAGAACATCGAGACCAAGACCGGGCCACTGAGAGACGTCTGGCTCGTGCTCGGCGAGACAGATCCGATTATCATAGCAGATGAAGTCACCGAGGATGCAAAGGCCGTGCTAGGCGAAGACAACGTCCGAGTTCGCGTCATAGAAGGCGCAGGTCACGAAATCGCCATTGAGAAAGCTGACGATATTGTAAAAGTCGTACGCAGCATCTTGGGCAAGGGCGAATCCTCCAAGGAGTCTGGGTCGTCGAAGAGCAGTTCACGGAGGAAGCACGGAGGCTCGCACGCAAGTTCCAGCGCGAGATAGAAGTCACCCACCACCGACCACTCCGAGACGAATTACGAGAACGAATCGTATGCACATGAGTTGTAGATATATACATGGCTACCGGCCACACAATCCAAAGAACTTAGTTGAGCTTGTAGCAATTACGTGAAAAAAAGCATTAGTCGCAAGCAAATGCGCAAGTGTGATATGTTGATATGGATGGTTAATTCTGCTCGACCAGATCTACCTCCATCATGATTTGAAACTAAAAATGCAAATGCTATCTGAACGCCGTGGTATAAAACCAAATCCAAAGACTGATCGTACATGTCATTACACACCAACTTAAGCATGCGACCGAAACGGCTCATAAGCCGTCCCGCTCTGCTCCTGCCCATGCCCACTCTTCGGCCACTGACTCGAACTCTGCATCTGATGCCCCTGTTGGCCGCCAAACGCCGGGCTAGCAACCCTCTCATACGTATACGGCGTCTTCTCCACTACCACCTTCTTATGCGGGCTCCTGCCGCTGCAACAGCACACGCTAGCGAGCCAGAAGAAACCCGAGGCGATGCTGAAAGCGACGGCAAGCCAGAGGGTAGATAGCATTTGTTTGCCCATTGATGCGTCGATGTTGTACGGCCTGAGTACGGATTCGAAGATGCCAGTTATGGTTGCGTAGAGGGCTGTTGCTGTGATTGCGGCAGCGAGGGCGAAGATTGTTTGTGCCTGTTGTCGTCTTCATTAGCACACCATGCCTCCGTAAAACCAGGGGGGGAAATACGCACAGTGGAAACAACGGTAGTAACCAAACTCCCCCACCTACTAAAAACGGCAAAAAATCCAACCACAAACTCGACCCCCGTCAACACCAACACAATTACAAAAGCCCAATTCATCCAGCCGGCTACCTTGGCATACGCATTCATCCCCGTCTCGAACTTCTCCCCAAGGATCGCTTGCACGCTCGTGTTTTTGAGTCCCCACACTTCGGTGGGATCAAAGTGGAACTGGAACTTGCGCGCCGAGCAGTACGTAATCGTCTCCTTGCCCGTCGCGTTATCCTTGTCGCCTTCGCAGTAGGAGAAGAGACCGACTTGGTAGAAGTCCTTGAGTTGTTTGGATGAGGCTGAGTTTTGGATCGCAGTGAGGAAGTCGTTGTTAGGTTGTATGTTGTCGGGGAGTTTGTCGAGGATGGTCTGCGGGTCGAGAGTTATGTTGCTTGTGTCTGCCTGTTTGGGGTGTTAGACATAGGTTTGTTGGAGTGAGAGGTGGGGGTAGGGGATGAATCGTTACCTTAAAGAAGTAGAGCTCGCGCCCGAGGGCTGTACTCGGTGCGCTGTTGCCCTTCCATGGCGTCTGGCCAAGCATGACAATCACGAAGCATATTAAGGATGCGAGTGTGAGGAGCATAGGCGTGAGGATACACGCGAAACGCCCGACTTTCCCCATCTTCGCGGTCGTATGAACAGCTAGTGATCGTTGTCCAAGAAGGTTCGGGTGGTGGTGGTGGTAAGGCTGAGTGAGGTCTATTACTCAGAAAGCGCTACCAATTGATTGACTCCAAGCGATCGTGGATGCGGTGAGTCGTGCAGAAAACGCGTGACGTAGATAAACACAAGGCTGATGGAATGACAAATGACGGAGAGACGAGTGAGTGGGACAACAAACCCGCGGGCCAACATCAGCTTTTGTACAAAAAGCAGTACGAGTTGGCAGCTGAAGGCAAGGGCCCGGTCAAGGGGGCTGTGGGCTGCGGGCTGCGGGATGTGCTCCACTCCGAGTGCGTTGATCCCGGCCAACGGGCGTCATCAGCCTTTCACCAGCCTCACACGACTTGCGACAGATGCGTTAAAGTGGGCGCAAATGCTGACACGCTATTCCTACTTGGGGGATATGTAGGAGCAGCTGCGGAACTTGTGAGATGGCAGTGCCTTGCCAAGAGGATGCTGAGCCTGATGTATGCATTTCCTCATTACGACTTCCTGATCCTGACTTTTGCGGCGAAGATGTCAGTTGTCATTGCAGTGTTTCAGCTTGTAAATCCCGAGGTCGCGCCCTCCCCCCCGCAATCTGTATACCAACAATCACAAACGCGCTTTTTTCCCACTTTATACAAGAATCCAAAACTCACACCTAATCATTAGACAATGTATCTAAGTACACGCACTTACTCAATCACACCCTCCTCAGGTAGCCCAACGTACGCGTTGCACACGATGAAACGCAAATCCCCCAGCCTAGTACATACTTCGTAACCATATCTGACCATAACTCGCTTCGCTTCGCCATGTTTTGCGCAGTCATACAATGCTATTTTTAGGCAAGGCTTGCGCCACATTGCCCACCAACTAGATGTAGTAAGATCGTAAAATTGTCAAGGTGCTGATCTGACGCCATATCGTGCAGTCGGTCAAGCAGGGCCGGTTGAATTGCTCCCCATCTGTGAAGGAACGGGTTAATGAGATGGCTCTTGTTTGCTCTAAACGGACAAGATCGTATGATTCCGTTATCAGCTGTTAAAGGAATTGCTTGTTGAAAAGGCAATGGTCCGGAACCGCGCTAAAGGAGTCTGCGTACACCAAACGCGCGTCCCTTCTCCAACGCAAAAATCACGGACAAGAACATAGCAAGACATCAGATGACCGCGTGTATGTCTCAAAGCGTCGCCAGTACAGGCTTCGATTCTCTATCTTTCTCTCCACGGGATGCCCTGCATTGGCAATGCAAGACGCGCGTCTACCCCTCTTGCAGTGTACATCAGCATCTTCCCTCCTGCGGATCCCCGCTCCGTTGTAGGTACATGTACAACACATGCATCTCTAGAACTTGGCAGCATTACCAAAGACGTCCAGAACAGCGTCGAGCCCATCCCGTCGTCGCGTAACATAACCAATATGCTCATAACAGCCCCCCCAAAAAAGACAAACGAAATAGATATCGCGATCGTGACTCAGAAGATGCAAAATGGTATAAACAGTGCCGCAAAACCCCGCGTGCACGTACAGAAGTGGAAAATGCAATATCGCAAAGAGCGAGAATGATAGGAAAAGGTCTCTGATGAGGTTAAGTGCAGACATTAGAGGTTACCAGTGGTGTCTCCTGGATGCTGCTCCTGAACGCCGGCGCAAACGAATCAAAGTGTCGGTAAATCTCGAATTCTATGGTTACAGGCGAAAGTGTCGTCCGCGTAGCGAAGGTCGCTGGACGGGTGTCGAAAACGTATCTTGCTCTACCAAGCCTACGCCTGAGCGCGGAGTGCTGTGCACTGTCGACTGGCTCGGCTGTGTTGCAGGTGGAAGAGGGAGAGTTTTATCGGAAGTAGTGAGCGTAAGGTGATGATGCCACAGGCCTTCACCGCGGATGTTGGTTTCGAGGGTCTTGTTGATTCGATTGGCCTCCCTCGCCTCGTGAGCGTATCCATTGAGTGTTGCCGCTGAGGCGACCTTCCAATGCCTTCTGGGCGTCCGAGTCCTGGCGGCGAGTGACTTGGGCATTGACGATATCCTCTGGGCTGAGTTGAATGACGGCGATTGCGATGGAAGAGATGACATTGGCGCGGAGCTCTTTGGCTTCGCGCATGTCATCCCCATGCAGGCGAAACTTGTCTTGCTTGGACATGTTGCTTCGTCGCATGGCTCGGATTTCGTCCATGATATGTAGGAAGACTGCCTCTGGTGCGCGGTTGCGCTCGGCGGCATGCTTAGCGTCGCGGACGTATCGGCGAGTGACATCCATAGCGCCATCTGCAGAGAAGGCGATGCAGTAGGAGAGCTTCTTGCCCCAGCCTGGAAAACTAGTCAGTACCTGCATGCTAGGCAACCTGGAGAGAAAACGCACCATCAGTGTATAGCCGGGGCTTGTCCCATGCCTCTTCACAGACATCTACGTGCACCCATCGTCGCCGGTGCACAGAGTAAACTTCGGTCCAGACGTGGTCCTCGGCATTCCAGACCCAGCGCACTCTTGATCCGACGGCACGGCAGAGCATGGTAAAACAGTTGGCCCACTCGCCACATCGGCCTTTCCGCGTCTGTAGCAGGACGAAGGCGTCGTTGTATCGCGGGAATCGCTCGTAGTTCTTGCAGGCGTCGTGGGAGCACCGATATGCCTCGACCGTGTTGGCGCCACGGGCCTGTTCGTCGGGCAATGGCGAGGTGATGCCGACTGCTACAGTGGGAGAGTAGCATCGCGAGCACGGCGGGTTGTTGACCCATGAGAAGAAGGATCGCTTGAACCATCGCAGCAAGGCGCGGACGACGCAGTCCTGGTAGCCCCAGGCCGCCTTCTTTCCGGCCGACATGCTCTCGGCTTCGGCCTGCAGAATCTGGCTCTCCTCCTCGGCTTCGCCGTAGATCTGTTCCAGCGGGATGACACGCAGGGCTTCGTCGAGGAGGCCCGGGTTCTCCCATCGCACGGGCATGTTGGACAGCGAGACCAGCATGTTCTTGAAGCGGAGCGATCGCGCGTCGTGTGGCGCCTCGGGCACAAGCGGGATGTTCCTGAGCGAAGCGTACGTGGGCGGGGCACTCTGCGATGGCGGTGGTTGCGGTGTGCCAAAGTCTCGTGGCGCGGGCGAGGAGGACCGTGACTGGGAGGATCGCGATGTGAGCTCGTTCATGCGCTTGGAGCTGAGGACCTGGCGGAACTGCTCAGTCATCTCCGCGGCGAGCCTGTCCGTGTCGATGTTGGCGGCATGCGCGCGCGGGGCGCTGTGGGTGTGCTCCATTTTCTGGCAGGTGCGAGCTGCAGTCGCGATTTCGTTGTTCGCGGTGGTGGTGTGTTTAGTGTACGAGTAGGTGTCGAGGTTGCTGTCGCGGGTGTCGGTGATGTGTAGACTGCGGATTGGCGGTGCACAGCCCAATGATGCAGCGGCGCAGCAGCAAAAGAGCCACAGGCAGATATTCTTGGAACTCTGCAGTCGGCGGGTACGGTGAGCTCTCGTTGCAGCGGCGATCCAGCAGGACACAGTGCTTCTCGTCGTCGATGGTCGTGGTGCAGTGCAGTCGACGGGTGCGGAACGAGGGTAATGGTCGAGAGATGGGGCAAAGAGTACGACGACTCGCGCTTACCGCATTCGAGAGGGTTGACGCGGCCCTGTCGCGGCTCCCACATGTCCAGCAGTCACAACACCGAGAACATCACAAGAACAGTCAGACCAACGTCGGATGGCATACACTGCCTGCGCACTCGGACGACGTTGCTCCAAGCATCACTCGTTACTGCGAATGCCCTCATGCTCTGCTTCACGCCAGGCATCTCGCGACTGCTGGCCGGCAACGACGCAGGGGCTCTCGCTAAGCGTGGCAGCTTTGCACTACAGCTTGCGCAATCTTCGTGAACCACTTTACCTCGCCTTGGCATAGCGTCGGTGCAATCATGCGAAGCTTGCTTCGTAATCGCCGTGTCTTCATCTCGATACGAGCGACGACCGCGAGCCCTGTCCTCCTGTTCCGGTTACCTTAGTTTTGCCGCAAGCCTGAATGGGTGGAGCCACGTCGATCTTCGCTTGCCACGCGTCCATTTATTACACTGGGCCTACCTCGACACAACCACCTAGCCACCAAAACTTTGGAGCACCGGTGGAGACAAAGAAGACGCCGGTACCTAACGTTTACTATTTGTCTTGCCTTGAATCCCCGATGTTTTACGTGCACCCAAGTCTGTCAGCATCTGCATCTCCCCACGTTGTTCGTCAGCATCTGGACGGTTGCGTGGGTAGTGTGGCGTAGACGGTAATAGCATCAACCGCAAGGCATACTTACCCCAACTACGACTTGTGCGACAGGATTCGCCTGCCTCGTCATGGGCCTTTCGAAATGCCCTCGATGACTTGGATCCTATTTGTAAGACCTGTACGACGACTGGGGGACATTACGTCGAGGGTAGACCCCACGTAGCATCGGTGTACGTACCACGAGAGAGATTATGAATAGCACAGAACTGGCCTGCCTCTCGAGACAGCTTGTAGACTCCATGGAGAATAATCCGACCTTGCGAGTTGCAATACATGCTAGAAGATGAGATATGTCGTTGCGAGAGAAGCTTTGGAGCTCCGAACTACCCATGATGAATTGCTTCAGACTCCGTATATCCATATTTCCCACGTGTAAGCAGGCAAAAAAAGGATACATAATTCGAAGCCCTGGCACATGACACGTCCCAGTAACACTCTAATCCTACTGCTCATGCATCCCGATAAACCGCGGCGGGAGGTCCAAATCCCACGACGGCCGCTCAACAAGCACCACCTCGGGGGCATGAAAGCTGTCGTCTCCGCTTATCGGAACAATGCCCAGTATCGGACGGTACTTGAGCGTATGCCACCACGGCTCGTTACGTTTCCGCTGATCCACTTCCCCGACTTCTCCACCATTGACCTCCTCTTCTGACACGCCATTGGTGAGAACACCATTCGTGTGTTCGCCGTCTTGCATAGTGGATCTTCGCAAGGTGGCCAAGGGCTGCCCGGCGTCCTCGACGTCGTCGTCATCCTGGTTCGTACCACGACCGATAGCGTTGACATCGATCCACTTCTGCTTCCCAGACTGGTCCTTCTCGTCGGTCTGGAACTTGCGCATCTTCGTGACTGGCATCTCTTTCTGCGGAACCGCATCACCAGCGCCGCTGTTGCTCGTTAAAACATCGAGTTTCCGCTTCTTGCCCGCATGCTCTAAACCCGAGATGGGGAAGTCCTTGGTGAGGTCGAACATGAAGAGCCACTTCTCACCGTATAGCCAGATCCGTTGTTGCGACTCGGCCACATCCCAGATGCACCCCTTGGCAGGGAGATCTAGCTGCCTGTATTCGCGGGGATAGCAGGATGGCGGGTTCCTTCTTGACCATTCTGACAGTCGGCCGGACATGACGTCGAAAAGGTAGAGCTGATGCTCAGCAGAAACTACCATCAGTCGGTACTGTACAGTAGGTAAGTCGTGTGAGTGAGGGTGAGGGTTGTGTCTTGTCGGATGCACAGCGGGATTGCCGTTTGGTTCTGGCCGGCTGGAGTCGTCCGAGATGGGTTGGAAAGATAGTAATACTGGAGTAGAGTCGAGCCGGGGTAGAAGATGGCCAGAGGGGTTTCGTATCCACTGTTGGCCCAAGAATGTGATTTGCAGTTCAGCCTCTTCCTCATCGTCGGACTCGTCGCTCTCTTCTGCAACCGAGATGGAATCATCGATGTCAATTTCGGGCGCAGTCGAGTCTTCGTGCCCCTCGATAACCCATGTGTCGACATACCCAGCCAGATCAACAACGGCGAACACGTTACCGTCTCTGGAGAAGTCGGCGTGTATGATGGATCGCTCATATGACCCCGACAGTCCATTCAGTGGGCTCTGTATAGTAGCATCGCGGTGAAGTCGATGGAGAGGTTGTAGCTTGTCCAGTGCGCGAGGAGAGTCTGTTGGGTCATCTGTGCGCACTATCCTGACCAGTTCAACATCGCCCGATGCAGTGAGTGCCGCAAGCCATTTACCAGTCGCTGCTAGTTTCACGATGTTCGCTCCAGCGATGGAAGGCATCTCCAACTTTCGAACACGCAGACCCGCGCCAGCTCCTGGCTGTGAGTGTAGAAGTTGGAACAGCTTCACCACGCTCGCGGTGGCGACGGCAAGAAGTCCCCCGTCCTGAGAAATCGAAACCGAGGTGATGTTCTCCTCTCCTTGCAGAGCGAGGCGTGCGACCACCTTGGGCTTCTCTGTGCCGTCATCTTGAGGCTTGACGCGCCATATCCGTACTTCAGTGTTCCACCAGCTAACCAGAAGTCGTGCATCCGGAGCACTCGTCAGTGGAGGGGTAGGGGGTAAGGCTGGAAGACTGCGAGTGAGCTCTTTGCCGAACTGGCGGAGGGGAACGACGACCGGTTGAGTATCGATACCTAGACAAGCACGTGTTAGTCAAAGCATTTCAGGTGTGAGCAATGACATACCTCCAGAAACCACCACACTGAGCTTGCTGCCCTCATAAGTCGCCAGTGCTTTGACATCGTGCTCATGGTGTCTTTGGTGCGACACCTTGCGCCATTTTCCATTCTGTCCCTGCGACTGCCCTTTCTTGCTGGTGTAGAAGCAGGTACGGCGGTCCATGCCTGCACTGAAGATGCTCGACCCGTCGCGGGACACAGCGAGGTCAAGCACGTCTGCTTCGTGCCCGGAAATTCGCTGAATCTGACTGAAATTCTTACCACTGTATATCCGGATGTCACCGGTGGAGTCACCGGACACAAAGTCGCCATTGGAGAGACACTTGACCTTCCACACCAGGATATCTTTTGGCCCGCCATTGGGCCCACTTCCCAGAGAGATGTTCCTGATGACAATGCCATTCCTTGTGTCGAAGACTCGAATCATGCTGTCCGCGAAGCCTGCGAGTACGGTATTCTGGTCCTTGTACGTGACGCTCAGAGCGCGAGCCTTCTTGTTCGTGGCGCGCGATACGAAACGCTCGAAGGTGAGGTCGTTGTCCTCCGTCGACAGCAAGACAATCGTCCCGTCGGCGCATCCGGCTACAAGCTTCTGGTGCGCATGACTGCCCTCATTCGAGGTTACTTTCGCAGTGTTCTTCTGTCTGGGCTGAGCGGCAAAGCACCAGACTTCGCTGTGGTTGCCGTTCGAGTGGCGCGCCGGAAGGCCCGTCGTCAGGTCCCATTCTGTGACGCTACTCGAGTAGCCAATGCTGAATAGGCGCAGCCGTCCTGGTAAGATCTTGTCATGCGCATCACGCTGGTCTGGTTCCTGCGTCCATACCAGGCCCTCGACGCTTCTGTCCTTGCCCCCATGGAAAACCTTCTCTTGCAGCCAAGCTCCCTTCGCTGGGTTCCATATCTCGATGTTGCCGTTTGCGCGGCCGATCGCAAGCCTCAAGGACGCGGGGTCCTGCTGTCCATGTTCGGCCTCGGAGTGTGAAAAGGCGAGCGCGTTGATCGCAGATGGCTGATAGGGCACGAACCGAGCTCGGTGGATGTCCATGGTGCCTCGTTGTAATTCTACAGGCGTAAATTAGGTGGCGAGATGGGCGCGAGTCTATAACCAGGCGCTGGCGTCAAGGCAATACACTCATCGTGACGGTAGAGTTGGATGTTGAAGATGTGAGAGCTTTGGTCGAACCCTTGGCAAAACGACTTTGACTTTTCGGCGGGTCCATCCGGAGCCCCGGAGGGTGTTTCTCCGAGATATTGACGACCTCCGCTCGACCCTACCCAGCCTCACGATATCGTCTACCACCACCAAATCTGGCATCCAGCAATGTCCTCAAACAAAGCCCGTCTGGATGCACCAAGGATTATAAGGTCACCGCTAAAGTCCTCTAGACCCATCAGCTCCGCTTGACGCCCGCTGTACTGCGTCCGTACCTCTCCTCCAACCCCTTAGCCAGATCACCCACGCAGCCTTATGGTCCCCCTTCGACTGTAATTATAGATAGCATTGGTCAATGAATGGCGTACAACGGTAGAGATTCTGGGCGAGCGTCGCATGTGCAGGTGCAAGATAATTTCGATGAACAGTTTCTGTGAGATGGGTTCAGCTCAGCCGGAATTGCTTCAAGCCATTATTCAATCCACTTCAGCGTTTACACTATGAAAATCATACGGGTTATATTAACATGACGATGGAGCGCGCGTTCTGTTGCACCACCTGGCGTCGAGCTCCGAAAATGCGTGGTGCCCGCTTTTGGGATGTAATAAGGCCTTTGCCCTTCACTACAACGACTTCCTAGTGGGTGGCCGAATGGATGCAGTGCATTCCAGGGCAGTAGTCACAGTTCTACCAAGTGCGGATGTGGCAAGGCAGTTACGCTTTTCAATAGGACAACCCGATGATCTGTGAACTCGAGCCAAAAGTTCCCATGATGTAGCCGGTGTCAACAGTGCTTCGCGACTTCAACGGCAATACTATATGCCCTCGAAATCATGTTCACGTCATATCAAGACGAACGTTGTGTGGTTGCTGAATCGATCGCTCATCACCGGGTTCCTTCCGTGGTTGAAAAACGCCTCGTCAAAGTTCCACAGCCTCAAGCTTTGCGTTGGAGATTGCTCCGGCGATGTTGCGCGAGTCAAAATTAGCTTTACCGGCCCTGCTGCGGACCTAACTCACTCGGTGTTTCAACACCAACGTCATGACAAAAGCCGTTGCTGCACTTTATGCATACCGGGAAATGGCATCCCCTTATGCGGAAGATCTGAGTCAAGACGAAGTGATCATCACGCCTTAGGTCCTGCCAAAGTGTTTCACGGAACCTGACATTGGTGGTGTATCAAGTGTCTCAACTATAACTCTACGCGCTCCGCGTGTGAACGCGTATTTTGACGGCGCTGGTAACGGTCAAGACACGACTAGAAACAGCTACCGTGATAATTTCGCGATGAAGCTGAGATAGATCGTTAGTCTTCACGATGGGAGCTTAGGCCGCCGGGCAAGGTACACACGAGTTCCATACTGGTGGCAAGCGTCGTTGCGTTTGGCATCATCATCCGTGGAATGAAGTGGGCAGCGGTGTCTTCCGAAAGGTCTGGTTGCGGCAGGTCGGACCCTTTTCTCCTCACTTCGACACGCAAAAGAGTGGATGATGAGTATTGAAACATGCAGCCTGCTCCCCGCAGCCATGCCCGAGACAGTTGAGAAAGTTTGCTCATCGGTCGTACAAGACGGCACAGATCTTCTGACAGAGTATGCCGTGTCCACGTAACGGTCTTAGCGATGGAAGCTGAAAGGTTAGGGATCCTTCCCCGAGGAGTCGCAGGTGGTACAGAGGCTACTGTTCTGCAGGCCTCGGCGCAACTTCGTTGCTGGGCAAGGCAGTTGACGTCTTGTCATACCGACATTTTTGTTCATTCAAATGACTCCGCTTCGTGGTGAAAAGTCGGCGCAAATTTGCTGTAAAGTGAGATAGTCATATGCGTCCCGAGTTCGGCTCCACATAAGGCGAAGAGTTCTGCGCGGCTTACCGGTACCAGCAGACCTAAGGAAGGCGAGCACGGAGGATTATCAGAAATAGCCTGGTACGTCTAAGTTTCGTCGCGTGAGCACGCCCAAGCACTTTAAGACGCGTTTGTTCGCGACTGTGACATGATCGCGATTTCTGGCCGTGCTGAGGTGCATTGGTGGCTGGACACGATACATTGCCGGATGCCGGGATGCAACTAGCTGCAGCGACTTGAAGCAAGCTGTAAAGAATATATAATCCAGAAAAGGCTGCGACAGGGTACTATTAGCTAGTACCTATGCTCGGATAATGAACGCACAAGATCGCGTTGAGATGATCATCGCCATAGTATGATGAGCCCAGCTGTATGTAATATCCGAAGCCGAATCACATCATGCCTGCCAAATGATGTCGCGATACTCCAATCCACGGTTGACAATTGCTGATGCAAGACGTGCAGAGCTGAGGCACGCCTCATGTCTCCAGCCATACCGCGTGCTTCCTTACTCTAGACGATATTCTCCCGAGGTCCACTTTCACTGCGTCAAATTAATCGCTGCTTCTTGCAACCGCGCAAGTCACAAGTGATCCGTTTGCATGCGGCGCAAAACCTCGTAACAACCCCGCAAAGGTGACCATTGCTCAGCAAGGGATGGTTAATATGGTTGATTTCTGGAAACTCTGCGGCGGAGGCTTGCAGACCCACGGACTCGGCCGCAGTAGCTGAATTGGCAATCTTACAATATCAGCTCGCATTGCTACCTCAACGCCTTGACGTCCTAGTTGCAGGCGCTAGAGGCTTTTTTTTTGAGACTCCTTCAGCGCGTCGAAGAATCGTACTGGTGGCAGCTATTACGGAGCATGAATGGCTCTAACGGTCGGGCCTGAGGCTCCAGCAAGGGACAAGTCTGTGCTGCGCCGGCTATGGGCGTTTGGTACCGACGTTGCGCGAGAGTCTCCTATTGAGCAGACTACCATGCGGAAGAACGTGAGAAGAGCGTGGAGCATCTCGGGTCACTATTATTGAAACTTCAGGGGAGTGCGTTTGGGCAGCTGAAGAAGATTTTAAGCATCAAGGCAGTTCTCGAGACCACCAAGAGGTGCAGTGTTCGCGTGCAACGCGTGACAAGGATGCAGTCTCCCGGTGAGCTTCTTTTGCTGTCTTAATCCGCCCAAATAAAAGGAGCAGTACTCATCATCTATCAATCATGACGAGATGAGATGCAGGAGCCGTGTGCTCCGCTTAGCGCAGCCCTAACCTCAACTATGCCAGGGGAACCACGGCACTACAGCAGGGACGCAGTCAGCGAGCGCCGGCCACAATGCCACTTGGAGGTCTTGGCCGTCTAAAAGCAAGAAGTTTCCTGTGCGCAGGCAAGGGACAGATTGGACAGCAATGGTAGACCCGTCCTGCAACCTTGTATAGCTGCGATGCCACGACTGCCTTGAGAGGTGCAACTGCAGCAGCCAGTATTTGTGCGAGGCCGGTGGATTCAGTGCCACGCTGCCGTAAGGCGGAGACTGCGGTGAATGAGATACGGGGCGCGCACAACAGTCCGGGTGCGTAACAGCGCGCGGGAGCATCGATAGTGGTGTTATTTGCGGAAGATACGGGACTAGAACGCGTGCAATGAGCGTGTTCCTGGCTGCGAGATGCCTGACGCAAAAACGCCAGGTTGATCCACAGCGCCGCACGACGGCGGCGGAATACCCATCGGTTGGCTGGGCGCAGTGGGCGTGCGGTGTTCCTTGAAATCCATGCTGTACAAGCTTGCCGTGTAGCAGATACGGTTAGCTTCAACCTCCTAGGCGTTGCTCGCCCAGTCGTTTTGTCAAACCTACTCCCGTCTGTGTCGTCGCCTTTCCTCCTCACCTCTTTCACCCTCCTCTTATACTTCCTCCTCACTAGAGCACGGAGACCTGGATTTGATGCGGTGCTGATTGTTTCGGCCCTTATCTTTCCACAAAACTCCCCACCTCCTGCTCCGGTCTCCCCAAACCCGACCTTCTCCCCCCGAATAGGACCGTGAAGAGTATCAGAGCCCTCGGTACCTTCCAGTCTCATTCACCCCGCCGACCCACCTGCTCTCTTGACTCTCGCTGGACGTAGAGATAGCTGAGAACAAGCATTCGCTGTGCTCTCGCCTTCCGCTCCGGATACAGACTGCTGCTTCGCCAGTCTCGCGTGTGCAACCAACAGTGGACATTGTGCCTCGTTTCGGTAAGTAACACATTTTCTTATACTTCCAATGCATCTGGCCGGCTCTCGGGCCAACTTTGATCTGCTCATCCCAAGGACTTTGATCCATTTACGCCACCCGATCTGAACGGCACGGACTTCGAGGACGCTCGGTCAACCAATGCAAAACATCATCGAAGAAGCGATGGAGGAGGGACTGCAGCCAAGGGCAGGATGCAAGGAACCTGCGGTCCAGGTCGTGGGATGGTGGGGAATGAAGGTTCCAGTCAAGGGCGTCCGCTTGCACCACCGGATTGCTCTTTCCTTCTCCTTCGACAAGAAACAGTCCCGCCAATACGACTACATGTCGCTCCACTCGAAATTGCATACCACACCAAGTCCCTCACGATGTTGCACACGACCCTGGACTTCACCTCGAGTCCACCGCCTCAGACTGGTGCACAAATGGAAGTGGATCTTCGCGAGGCGCATGGTGATTCAGGTCGACAGTAATTGTCTATTGTTCTGTTTCCCCAAATCAGATCAGTGCGGTGATACACCCATTCCCGTCGCTGCGCAAAATTCCGCGGCTCAACTACTGGCTGCCGGCTCCCGCCGCCTCACTCCAGCAGGAAATCATTAGCTACTACCACATTGAGCCACTCATCTCGAAGAGCACTGGACTACCCGTGTTGGAATTTCACTGATCGAGGCTTCAAGTTTTGCCTACACGTTCACATTCACTGACAGGTTTTCTCATAGGTTTCGCTTCCACCGGCTGCATCTATCTCTCCGCCCTTTCTTCAGAAAGGACGTGCAATGTGAGTGTTCACCATCACCGCTCGACTACCCAGGTTCTAATACTTGTTCAGTGTACTATCGCCAGTTCTGGGATCTTCGCATTTCAACTCTTGGCGATTCACCCCTAGCCCTACCGGCGGACTCGTTAGCTCGTGCTCTGCCCAAGATCTCCCTTTTCGCGCTGCACAATAGACGTTTAGCCACACCCTATCTACTGGATGCAATAGCAAGGGACTCGATTCCTTCGGCCTTTTTCGCTGTCTTTTTCGTGTTCTTGTACACATCATTCGCTCTCTAACGTAATTGTATTAATTCTACAAAGGTATGTCACATCTGTGCGACCTTGCTTCACACAAGACTGCGAATTCTTTCGGACGCGCGCTAACACAATGAGTTCCAGGCCTCATCTGCTATAACCCCTTCTCGCCTCTTAACTTTTTGGGAATCGCGGACCAAAACCATCTTTTACATACCCAACTAACTACACACTCTTTATCTGTTGCCTTCCGGGCTGCCACTCTCTAATACGGCTCACAATTCGAAGCCATCCACTCCCTCAAACGACCGAACGAACCATATATCGGCTATTACGTCTGTCCCGGAGAATCGACGTCCACCACTTGACAACCATCCCTCAACCACATCACCAACATGGCGTACCAACAACAACAACAACAACAACTTCAGTCCCACTACGGACAATGCGATTCGTACTTCGTGGAGGCATACGATGACGGCATCTATGCTATGCGTGCTGAGGCCAGGGAGCGCCAGCGAGCGATTGCCAGGATGCGACAGCGAGTCATCGCGGAGGAGCTCACAAAGATTACCGCGGATGAGTATCAGGAAGATATCATGCAGCACATGATCCACATGGAGGTTCGTGAACCACGATAATTAAGCAAGACGCTCTGCTAACCTTGCTCTAGTCACAAACTTTACCGGATGTCAACTCCATTGACATTCAGACAGAGATCCAATGGTTTATGCGCCCCTACCTTCTTGACTTCCTGGTTGAAGCGCACGCTGCCTTCCAGCTGCTGCCTGAAACTCTCTTTCTCGCCGTCAACCTTCTGGATCGCTACTGCTCACGCCGCGTCGTTTACAAGCGTCATTACCAACTCGTCGGCTGCGCTGCCCTCCTTATTGCTGCGAAGTATGGAGACAAGAAAGACCGGGTACCCACCATACGGGAGTTAAAGTCTATGTGCTGTTCGCTGTATGACGACGAGATGTTCACCCAGATGGAATGGCACGTTCTCCAAACTCTCAACTGGATCGTCGGACACACCACCGTGGATGCATTCCTCCAGATCGCTATCGCCGAAGCCCCGTACGATGCTGAAGTCGAGCACATGACTTTGTACATCGCCGAGATTGCTCTTTTCCACAAAGAGTTTGTCTCTACCAAGCCATCAGTACTCGCCCGATCCGCCCTTGCACTTGCGAGATGTGTCCTGTCCCGACCACAAGCACGAAACTCCGACTGGTCCGGTGCTTATGACCCCCAGACGGTAATAGGACTGTCTAACCATCTGTACCAGCCATCTCCTGTACTACATCGCAAGTATGCGTCCATGCACCTCTCGAATGTGTCCGCCATTGTTGATGAGTTCCTCCAACGACAAGCGGAGATTGCTCGGCGACCTGTAGCACCAGCAACACCGCCGCCGACTGTCATCATTGATCAGCCTAAGCCCATGTCGGAAGCCTACGGACCCCGGACACCCCAGAAGAACTTACACGGTGCCGTGGTACATAACGGATGCCTCACTCCGCCAATCACACCTGAAAACGAGCATCAGATCACATACGACCATTTCGGCAAATCCCAGCCTTCAATTCCCACGTATCCTACGACTCCCACACCCACACCCGACTACCAATCGAACATTCAACACCATGGTCAATATTTCCACCACACATACCTCCAGCCCCAACACCAGCACGTGTAGAAGATCATCGCCACTGGGCAGTGGCTGTTCCTTTCGATGGTCAAAATACTCATTTGTCATGGGCTTTCCCAATCGTGCCCATGCATGTGCCGTTGTACCAAAAAATACTCGTGTATGAGCGTCATAGCGTGGTCATTTCTCCAGCATTTGCAAGCGTTTGTTTTTTGTTTCACTGCGATATCAAGGAAGTTTCCTTCACGTTTCTGAGTATTTTCCTTTGTTTAGGTCCGGCCCCAAAAAATGAAGCGCCCTGCCCAAATTCGGTTGAATAGCTTGGTTGGTGTTGATCCTTAATCACATCAATCCTCCCCTTTCTGGACATGGCGTCCATCTAATATAGGGATTGAGCAGGCCCGCGGGCACGAGTGAATGTGAAGGAAGTTCAGGAGGAAAAAATTGGAACACAAGCAAGCACAACTAAGCTCACTCGCAGTCGTTGTTTGCATTCGCGAGCAGAGATACCCTTCGTTTCTCAAACTTTTTTTTCGCACATGAGGAGGAACCCTAGACTTGTAGGGATCAAATTGTACTTGACAGCGGGGCTGGAAAGGGCTATATGACAAGCATTAGTTATAGAAACGGTTGCCCAAAAATAAGGAAATTAGTCTTCCATGCACGCTTCTTGATTTTTGCTGTCAACTTTGCATGAGGCAGGCTGCAGGAAAAGTGCCTTTTGTATGACTTGAACTGACGATTAAAACAATGTTGAACGGTATCAAACCTAGCCAAGAAAACATTCGAAACTACGGACACTTTATTCGGTCAGCAATTGTGGAACGGGTAGCCCCGACTTTGGACATATGTCAGCCGCGCAACCTCGAAAAATTCACTCTGTACCATATATCAACATCAATAAATTCACACTCCGCACCACATGTCGACATGGCAAGGGAGGTCCTGAGGATTTTTTTGCGACATGACGTCTCAAGGAAGTACAGAGAGCAGACTAAGGCGTACGGCATGGAACTCCATATCTGTAAGAGCATGATTAAGTGCCTAAAACAGGGGGGAAACAACGATCCGTCTCGAAGCATCCGTCCGAGCTTCATGCAACTATTCACGAGCTCCAAACTTGGACTCAACATAACCGCAAGCCAGGACGCAGGGCAACGCGACAATCCTGCGCAATGAAATTTTCGTGAAGCCATCATCAACGAATACGGACTGAGGCGTCCAGGGGGGGGAGATACGAGCGTCAGTTACTCAACAGCATATCTTCGCGTGGAGGCACGGTGAAGCCAACACAATGGCCATATTCGGAGACGGGATCAAAGGAGACATGTTTTCACCTCGAAATGGCCTGATTTCCAACAAACTTTGAGGAGAATATCGAAAGCGGATTTCTTGCCATAGTCCCGGACATCGACGACATGAGCTCCTCTGAGCAGTTTGCGCTCTGGCACCAGAAAGAACCTCAATCATACAAGATAAAGATCCTCGACAAAACTAGGCCGATGGTGAAGAAGGTCGCATACAATGTGCCCAGGGAGATAACCTGAGGCAAACTCGACGATATGACACTAACGTTTCTGAAAAACCACCGACCCCGAGCGAGGTATCCTTACT
>ML976088.1:0-55565 GCA_010015635.1 Clathrospora elynae | reverse complement strand
TGAGCAGCAATAGCTGTTCAGGTAAGAATAGGATGTATATCAAGGGGTGATAGTCTATGAAAGTACAAGGGATGGCAAGGGTCTAAGCCCTAGGTGCGGAGAGAGGTACAAAAAATGTAGTAATGCCAGGCCTATCCTTAACCTATATCTCCAAAATTTGAGTATTAAGGCCATGCTGGCTGCCTTCTTTGCGTGTGTCATGTTGCAGACTGGGACTGCAACGTTTGGTGGGTGTGTAGGAGCAGAGGTAGAGGCAGCAATGCCAGGCCGTTCTTTACCTCCCTCTCCTAGATTTGGGTCTGTAAGGCTGTGCTAGCTGCCTTGTTTGCGCGTTATGCATGAGAGGATTTGAGCACGGCCCTCTTTCTGCTAGTTATGTTGCTGTTCCCTTGACCAAACGTCCTGATCCCAAAGGTGCACAGACTGCTGAAATTTTTTCAAATCTCTAGCTACAACAAAGCTGTCTGCGCACCTGCCCACAACGCTGCAGCATAGAAATAACACTGTAGAGAGATCAGGAAGGGAATTTGAGATAGAAAAGGTCAAAAAATTAATGAATTTTGACTATTCTAAAACTTTAGAAAGTTAGTGTTTGGTGTCTGGCTCCTATTACCTTTGCCTTACTTTCTAAAAAAAAAATCCCTTAGGCAAGTACTCCCAGTACATTGCCTTGTTCTCTGGAATGAACGGGATCAGGATTGAAGGGGTGATACACAGACAGCAGAGGGGGCTCTCTGTCAAGCGTATCAAAGAGGAGAGACAATATGAATGCAGTAGAAGGGGCTCTCTGCAAAGCGTATTGAAGATAGAACAGTAGTATTGCTTTCACTTGATGAGTTGAACACGTCAAGCCATAAGGGCTCTCCATGCTGTCTATATACTGTATCCTGTGGCTAGTGTGTCTTGTCGTCTTGTTGTCTTGCCGCATAGTGTCTTGACGTCTTGGTGTCAATAGGTCAATCTAGAATGCTACACTGGGGCTGCTGCTACTGCTGCACCAAGACTGCTAGATGCTGCTGCACCAAGACTGCTAGATGCTGCACCAAGACTGCTAGATGCTGCACCAAGACTGCTAGCTGCTACTGCACTAAGACTGCTAAATGCTGCACCAAGACTGCTGGCTGCTGCTGCACTGAGACTGCTAGATGCTGCACCAAGACTGCTAGCTGCTGCTGCACCAAGATGGGTGCGCCAAGACAATTGGGACAGCTTAAAGCAGGAGCAGCACGGCTGTTATCTGTTTTGCGGGGTAATAGCTGCATACTAACGGTATGGTAGTCACGTGTCATGCTTAGCCCGCCCCTCACTGCCATATTTGCGGAATGGGTTGATGCCTGTGATTCCGTAGCCTCAACCAGCTGCATGTAAGTTTTCTGGACCGTAACACATATGTTGAATATAACAAGGGATTCTCTGACTATTGTTGTAGCGTTTGGTACTACATATCCCCCTCTTGCCTTGCGTTATTGTTGTCCTTGTTGTAAGCTTATTAGAAAATTTGCAACATTTGAATAGCTACAGGTAGCTGTAATTGTTGTGTAGAAGTAGAGGTAGAGGTGGCAATGCCAGGCTGTCCTTTACCTCCAACTCCTGGATTTGTGTCTGTAAGGCTGTGCTGGCTGCCTTGTTTGTGCGTGTTGTGTCTGGAATAGCAACATTTGGTAGGGTTGGAGCTATGGGTAGCTATTGTTGTTTTGTAGGAGCAGAGGCAGAGGAGGCAATGCCAGGCTGTCCTTTACCTCCTTCTCCTAGATTTAGGTCTGTAAGGCCATGCTGGCTGCCTTGTTTGTGCGTGTTGTGTCTAGGACAGCAACGTTTGGTAGGGTTAGAGCTATGGGTAGCTATTGTTGTTGTGTGGGAGCAGATGTAGAGGAGGCAATGCCAGGCCATCCTTTACCTCCCTCTTCCAGATTTGTATCTGTAAGGCTGTGCTGGCTGCCTCATTTGCAGTTTATGCAGTAGAGGATTTGAGCGCTGCCCTCCTGCTAGTTGTGTTGCTGTTCCCTTGACCAAATGTTCTGATCTCAATAGTACACAGACTGCTAAAAATTCTTCAAAGCTCTAGCTGCAACAAAGCCGTCTGCGCACCTGCCTACAATGCTGCAGCATAGAAATAACGCTATGGAGAGATCAGGAAGGGAAATTTGAGATAGAAAAGGTCAAAAAATCAATGAATTTTGACCTTTCTGCAACTTCAGAAAGTTGGTGTTTGGTGGGTTGTAAAGTAAATGAGCTCTGTCTTAGCTACATCAAACTAGATAGCACATGGGGTTCCAAGGCCAAAAAGGGTAGCAACCTTCCTCTCTAGAAGGCAGATGGGTTGACGCCATCCGTCGGCCCGATTTCACACACTAAAATGACGCGTTGGTACCGACATCACATCTCAATATCAAACGCTTTATCAATGACCTCCAATCCTTGATAATACTAACAGGTGCTCCCCATAATCATTTTCGTAGCGACAAAGTGTATACACCAGCGGTCGGCCCCAGTCATCTCTGGAATATAAAGGTATACTCCTCCTCTTCCGACATCTCGACATTGCAAAGTCCTTTTGAAAGCGTCAAGCAACCAAGTCCGTGATGTGCTCTAACCATCAACCCCTCATCTGTATTGTGATAGCCTGCTTTGGGCTCGGAACTCGACCGTCTCCGTTCCTATACGCACTTACGAATATGATAACCGTCCTGTCCGTGTAGCTTCCGAGAACCCCATATATCGCCGGAATAATCTTGACAATGTACTTGTAAACGTTACAGATCTCTTTACTCCACTCTAGTGTGCCCACTTCCTCCACAAAATCCCGGCTTGAGTAAACGAATAACATGAAGCTCTTTGAGACAGCCAAGCCAGCGGGAGGCGACGAATCGCTGAATGAAGGCGGGCGTTAGACCAACATTGAGGAAGACAACATTCGTTAAGACCGAGACGGGAGGCTCCCTAAGTTGCTCTCTGTCAAGCCTTCACTTTCACCGCTCTAGCCCTGTCTGTGCTCTTTCCTAGTCTCCATCCACCCCACAAGCAAAATCTATCCCATCATGCAACCCTCACCTTCTTATTGCCATTTCTAAAGTTTCGCCCAGCTTATTGTAGTCGCCTAGCCATGGCGTCCCCATCCCCTGTCGCAGAGTAAAGTAAACCACGGCCAAGCTTCCATACCTCCATACTGACTTCACACAAGCTGCTGCACTCGAATACCTTCACATTCCTAATGAACCACAACGAAACGCCATCATCATGCACTCCGCCGCTATCGCCAAGCTCTCGGGACCGCTAAATTGCCTGATCAACGGCCCTATGAAAGAAGCACAAGAGAACCGCACACGCCTGTTAGACCCCCAAGTAGAGAACTTTGAGCGAATCAGCGACTTTGCATACCGCGGCGAATACTCCTCACCGGTGTGCGTCTATTCCAAGTGTTCTCCAGCAGGGCGTTCCCCAGCAGGGCGTTCCTACAATGCCTATAATCAGTCAAGAACGCTCACAGGAATGAATAAATTCGAACCTGAGGAACTGGGTAAATGCCGTGGACAAGAAAAGGCTTCTCACTATATCCCCAGAACAACCGGTCTCAGCCGCCTACAAGCCCACTTCGAAGCGCGGCAGTACCTAGCAAACGGCCCTCCGCGCTCGAAACTCGGCTCAAACTTCGCACCAGCCAGCAACACATCGTCCACCCAAGACTTCGCCCCCGTCTTCCTCGCTTACACACGCCTCTACGCCTTTGCAGAGCAGTATATGGTCTTCCCACTTAAAGAGCTCACGCTACAAAAGCTGCACCACACGCTCGCCTCCTTCATGCTGTTTGAGAGTTGCCGGCCCGCCATCACGAAGCTTGCTCGATACGTGTATGATAGCCACTGGATCCCTGACCGCGGGACGAGCGGGCGGATTGATGGGTTGAGAGAGTTGGTTGTGGAGTATATGGCAATACATACACGGGATGTGAAGAACCTTGAGGATCATCGGAGGTTTGGGGGGGAGGAAGGCGAGTTTGCTGTGGATCTTATGGATGCACTTCAGACGTGGTGGCGACTGTGAGGTTGTGTATAGTGTTGCAAAAGAGAAAGAGAGAGACAGCGGAAGGTTGAAGCGATGGACCCTTTGTTTTGCTTTCATCAGCTGGATAAGGGGCTAAGACGGCGGTAGTTAAGCAAACCCGGTGTAGGCAGTATCCGTGCAAGATGGAAAATAAAATCAAACAGGATTAGCTTCTCAGAAAGGTAAGTTCGCTCGTGAAACATGCAACCAAAAAGACATGAAGAGTTATGGACGCGACAAAGTTTGTTGATATTATACATTGACCGTGCAAACAAAATCGAAAGAGCAAATGCCTCTAATATGCTGTTCCTCAGCAGTGCTTCGTAAATTCGTCGAAATCGCGAGTAAATTTCAGGGTCGCTAAAGAGGCCGAAACGCTGTTGTATGAAGTACTATTTTTTTACATGCCGGTAAACATGATCAAAAGATCACCTAAGCGGCGAAGGCACCCGTCCATCTATAGGCGTCGTTTCAGTAGTGACCTGTATGCTCGGCAACCGCTCTAGATGCAAATCCAGACTCGGAAGCTGTGGTGCTCGCGTCGTCACAGGGCTCTCATAGTTCGGCGGATCCTCGTAAGCCGGCGCGTCTTCCCTCGGTATCTCAACGTTTGTTGTCGGCGCCCTACTGCCACTGTATCTCTGCTCCTGATTCAACGATACGATTCCGAGCCCCGAGCCATTGCCATTCGATTGTGAGTTTGGGAGCGAGGTGTTTGCAAAGTCGTAGTCGGAGGATGCGCGGGAGTCGATGGATTGCGTGAGGGAGGTCACGGAGAGGCCGCGCTGGTGCGAGGAGTGGGCGTCTGTGTCGAGCGTGTTGCCCGTGTATGCGCGTGAGCGGCCGCTTTGCCCGGAGAAGGAGGCTGCAGAATCGAGGAGGGGCCGGTTGTCGCTTTCGGAGGAGTTTGCTCGCAGACGGGTGCCGTCGTGCCTCGCTACACCCAGGTCCCCATACGCTACCGAGGATACTCGGCGGTCGCGGCTTTGTGTCCTGGACTGATGCTCTGCGATGAGCATTTGGGATACAGACAGGTCGGCTGCTTCCTCGGCTCGGCGTCGAATGTCTGCCAGTGCCTGGATGTCTCCCCGGGCGCGGGCTTCGCGGCGGGCTTGCCGCCTTGCTTCTCGGTCTGTTGCCTCGACTCGCCGTGCCAGCCGTATTTGGTATAGTGATTCCATCTCTTCTTCTCGTTGCCGCTCTTCATCGTCTACTGTCTCTGGCAGCTCGATAACGTTGTCCATGCCTCCTCGCTCGCCCTCTCGCGCCAGTACCCTCTCGTTCTCTCTCACGGCAGGCGAATAAGCCGGTAGTGTCATGACGCTTCGGACGGATGTATTCCTGTCGACTCCAGCCGGGTTGGTGCCGTTGATCTGCCTCTCGGGATCTGGCGCTGCTCCCCCACTCATCTCGCCACTCGCTCGACTGGTGCTCCCTCGATACTCGGTGTCTTGTAAACTAGTGGAGTACTCATTGCGATGCGGCCGCCTACGAAAATTCTTCCAGGAGAATAGTGAGGGTAACTTGTCGTTCGACGATTGCTGTTCGTTCCGTGCGTTGGGCGGCCGGCGATACTTGAGCGTCGTAAAGTATGTGATTAGGAGGATCGTGAAGATGGCTACTGCAATGATACCAATCTAAGATATGCAAACGTCAGCCAGGAAATCCTTCGCGATTCTAGCACGCCGCAATACGCGCGTCAAAGTAAGAGAAATAGACATACAACGACAAAGGTTTTGCCCTGCTTCGACGTTCTGCGCTCCAACGCGCCTTCCCTTACATCCCGCACGGGTAACAACATCGTGTCCAAGCCTACCATGCACTTAGCCAGTCAAACGTCAACCCTTTCAAACGTTTATCCAGTCACCGAAGGGTTGTTTTCGCAATGAGATCACTTGTCTGGAGAAGGTGGATCGCCCAAGCTTCGGATGATCCGCGTCCTCGGTCCTGTTCCGCACTAAGAGCTGTCAATCCGTCAAGTCCAAAATGAGTGGACCGAGAGCTAGAAGGTCGCAATTACGGTTGGGGAAGCCGGTATGGGAGGTATGTATATTGCTAGGAAGAACTGCGTAACAAGGAGGAGAAAGTCGCGAGAAAGGTGCTGGGCTGAGCTGCGCCTGGGTGATGCCTTGGCAGCTGGCTTGAGGGTCAGCGCAATGCGCGATGCTGGGCTGATTGGAGGGCCCAGGCGTCTGTGGCTGGGGTTTGCGGGGGCGAAGGGTGATGCGGATGATTCCAATTTCAAAAGACAGGTGTGCAGTTGATGTGATTGATCTTTTGGTTATTTCGCCTTTAGCAGCTCTCCTCCGAGGCCTCCGAGGCCTCCGGAGCATCATCTTCAAAACTAAAGACTCACATCAGCTGTGGAAGCAAAGCTTGTCATGACCAAAACCTGCTGCTATTTTGGTGCGCCTTGTATACACAAGGATGCACTAGCGTTATGCCCTGATTGGGGCTTGCACTGCATAGTGATGGCATATCACATGCCCGGGATCGGCAAGTGAGGCTCAGGTTGGAGGCCGTGAATCGTGTTAGGTCTACCTCGTCATTGTCATCATTGTCGTCATATTCGTTGCTTGTATCAAAACTACGCTTGCTAAATCCAAGATAGGTAAATACATAAACGTTACGCTACGCTACGCGCACAAACATATGCTCAGAACTTCTTATCCAGCTTTTTCAGGAAACTGCCGATACCCTTCTCTACTTTGTCCACCCGTTTCCCGATGTTCGAATTGCGTTGCACGGGATTGGGGTTCCCATGGTCCACCACAGCGGCTTCTGACTCGGTCGGTCTGTACAGCTGTTGGTGCAGATTCTGACCCTGGACTTGCTCTGATGTACTGCCATACGAATACGGCGAGTAACCTCCCGGGGGCGGACTTGCCATCGGCTGATATTGCTGAGGAGGGAAGCCAGGAGAAGGGATAGATGCGTGGGCAGGAGGTGACTGAGGCGCAGGAGGAAAGCCGGGTGAGCCGGGATAGTTGGCATACTGCTGCGTGGGCATGGTCGACGTTCGCTTGATGCTTGGGGGTGGTGGGGTATGGCCGTTATACTGAGGTTGTGGAGGAGCAGACGGAGGCGGTGCGAAGGACAGTGAACCCTGTGGTGGTCCCGGCACCGAACCTGATGTGTTTGTTCGCTGCACACCTGGGGGTCCAGTAAAGCCCTGACCTGGCGGTGGCGGGCCTGGGAAGTATGATCCGGAGGTTGGTTGAGGTGCGAAAGAGGTCTGCAGCGGGTTGCCATACGATGAAGCATGTTGGTCATGCATAGCCGCGGCTCCAAGTCCAGTTCCATCAGTAGCGTCTGGTGGCGGTGGTGTCTTTTCGCGGTGAGCAATAGGCTCAGGCGCAGCAGGAGCAGCAGGGTTGTATGCCATGGGAGCGTAGTTGGGTGGTTGCTCGTTGGGAGGGCTCGAGGTTGGTGCGGGACCGGTGGGGGGACCAGGGAACGACTGCGTTGTGCTGGCGCTAGGACTCCGGCTTGTGTGCGATATAGCTGCGCTCTCTAGCCTTGCAATGACCGGGCTCAAGGCATCGTTCTTGTGCTCAGAGTGGGTTGGGGTGGCATTGGGGTTGCGCACAATCTGCAGCTGATGCGGTTGCAGTACTCTCCGGATAGAGTCAAGGAAAAGGCTGGCGTCTTCCGATGCCCAGAAATACAGATCTACAGTGTGCAGCCTGTACATGTATTTGCCCTGATTCGATGGGTCTGCCGTAGGAAGATGCCATTGCGATATGTCTTGGTGAGAGCTTGCAGGTGTGCTCCCATTCTGGGTCGGAAAAGCGTCCACGGTAACGGTGAACAGACACGGATGCTTGTATGTTTGTTCGATCTTCACTGTGTCCAGCTCTATGCAACACCCGAGGTCAGCTTTGTGCTATAGAAGAGCTGCCTCGCGAAAAAACTCACGGCCAGCGAAGGCATCCTGATGAGGTGTACCCGCATGATTTGCAACCTCAATACGCCCGCTCTGGCGCATGGGGTTGTGGTAGAGGTAGACATATGAGCCTTTGTCGAAGCGGTGGTGCGGGGGGTTTTGGGTGGGTGGGGAGATGTAGTAGTGGACGTCTGTGAAGCTGTTGGAGTGTCAGTACGGGGAGTATGCGGCAGAAGCAATGTCACTCACAGCGTCAACAAGGGCACTTCTCCCTGCTGTGGAGGCATTGTGTTAGTGTCAGTTTGCGGTCAGTCAGGCTTCCAAGATATCTGACAGGCCAAGCTGTGGAGAAGCAAGTCGCTGGATAGTAGGGCGGGACTGTTCGCACGCAAAACAGACGTGAGGATATCAGAGCCATATATAGGCCTTGAGACTGCATATGGGCAGACCATGGCTCCGGCCAACGATGCGCCGTCTTCTATTTGTGTCGTCCTCGAAGCGCCCGCGTGTTAGTCGAGTTTAGTAGGCGCCGGCCCAAGCTCCACCGAATGGCTGCAGACCTCGGAGCCAATCCAGAAATTTGCGGCATCGAGCATCGGCGACGACACCACGCGCAATTACACCTCGGAGCTGCCTCACGCACCATCACCGACACGCTCACTATAGCACGGCCTCTCGTTCTAAAATCCATCCCCCGCCATCGCGTTCGCGCTCTGCCCCCGCCCATCGAGGGCAACTCCCTCCACCACCACACAATATGTCTCTTGTCAACCTCGCTCACGTCTGCTCGCACATGCAAAACGCATCCAAAGCCCGCCTCGGACTGACTTCAATACCTGTCTCCAAGATGCACGTCAACATTGCCCTCGGCCTGCAACGCGAAGGCTTTCTCTCTTCCGTGACCCTCGGCGGGCCAACACCACCACGGCCATTCCTCCTCCAAGCACAACAAGATCCCGAGCGACTAGACAAGATGGCAGAGAAACTGGCAGCTGAGCCATGGCTCGCATACCCTACAGAGGAGACAGACGACCAGGGCAAAAAATTGAAATCACCGCTAGGACCAGAGCAAGTGCATGAGGTGCATGTACCACAGAACCCAGCGCGAAGGCGGTTATGGCTGGGGCTGAAGTACTGGCAGAACGAGCCGGTGCTCAAGAACATGAAGCTGGTGTCGAAGCCTACACGGCGGATATGGCTGACGAGCGAAGATCTGGGCAAGATCACAAGGACACGCGAATCAAGCTATGTCAAGGGGCTGACACACCCGGGAGAGTGCATGTTCGTCACGACTGATCGAGGAATACTGGAGGCAAGAGAATGTGTGGAGCGAAAGTTAGGCGGTATGGCGCTGTGCAGGGTGTGGTAGTGGAAGAGCAAAAGTCAATTTTGACGACACACGGAGATGGCATTGTACGACATTCTTGTATCAGTATCATGAGGGAGGATCGCATTCGCGTGTACCTGACACCATGTAGGCAGATATGCGCCGCGCATTTGTCAAATAAGGAAACTATTTACATGCTAGCCCCCCAGGCCCAACTCACTACCTAGCAACCGTTACAGCCAGCAGTCTAACGCCAACATGTGTTCATCGAGAAAAACGACTGCCCAGCTGGATTTCGAATTCGGTCTCCACTCGGCCTAATTTCCCCACTACGGGTATCCGTTTCCTACAACGGTGAAACAAGATGCAATCCGGCATCGACTGTTCGGCCTTCACAGATCTGTATTACAGAGAGATGCGAAAGTCTTGAAGCTCAGCGATCTCATCTGAAGCTAGATCCGGACTTATGAACCTCAGCCTGTTTTTGTTATTGCCATGTTCGTTTGCCGGTTCCGCAATCGCGTGTGGTATGCATGACTCGGAGTACATATTCTGAACGGGGGGCCGTTGACGATTTCGGTATCGTCTACCGATCCGTTAAGCCCCGGCGCGCGTAAGGAATGAACCAGCCGTGGTAGACTTGGTATCGCATCAGCACAAGGGTAGCAGCAAGAACATTTTCCCTAACGACTCCGGTGGTGCCTGGAGAACGATTCGCCGTGTCCTCAGTCCTACGTTCTCATACTGACACGCGCTCGCTGTCGCAAACTACTCTGGTCTCCATGCCCAATTCTTAATCGATGTTTCGTACTTCTTCTTCAAGGACAGCATTGCTGATTTCGCATAACTCTGATTGACGACTTGGCGGTTGGATATGCCCGCAGGGTGGTTGTCGCCTACTATGCGGGGCGATGGAGATGGGCGGGCGTGGAGTGTTACCAAGAATCCGAGGTAGGTAGGAGAGTATTCGGGCGGTTATGGAGAAGAATAAGGAGCTGATGTGATGTAGTGCTGAGGCAGCCGGGCTAAAGGGACCGGACATCCATAGTGAAATTGAGGGGTTTGAGGTATGTTGACTCACCTTGACGATGAGGTCGGAAGACTGACAGTTAACAAGATTGCGCAATCCTTCTCCTCCTCCTCCAGCAGTATACCTAGCGCATCTAGCACAACCCCTACTATAGCCCCTCGCACGCCCGCGCTGTCCACCACAATTTCCACATCCTCCCTCCACACCATCCCCGTAAACGTATCTATCTCCACCTCCCCCACCACAATAGCCACGCCGCCCTCTCCCTCCCTCCTCAAAACCGGCTCTGTAGCAGGGATAGCAATCACCTCCGTCGCCATCCTCGGCTTTATACTCCTAGCCCTCTATTTGCTCGTCTGGAAGCGGCGGCGAGCCAACAAAACGAGCCCATACGAACTCAACAGGAAGTCAAGCTCAGCAGTGCTGGAAAAATACGCACATAGCGCGGAACTGGCACAGCGGCCGCGGGAGATGGAGATGGAGGAGAGGTATGAGAGGGAGGGGAGTGAGGTGGCTGTGGAGTTACCGGGGGGTGTGCGGTGAGCGGGAGGGGTGAGGAGTGCCGGATGTTTTGTATACGGGGGATGATGAGTCACCGTATAGGAAGATGAGGACGGTTGATACTCCCAAAAAACAACGCCACGAAAGCTTCTAGGTATACCGACAAAACGGCTCTTAAAAGACTTTCAAATCAACCAGCTGTAGGTGCCGAAGCAAATTAAACCCCCTTCCCCTCCTCCAACTCTGCCCGTCCTTGCCGGATACGAATCATCAACAAAACAACTAGTTTTTCTCAGAGCTTTCTTTTACTCCTGATCGCCTCGACTTGGCTCCTTTACGTACACCAGAGAGCGGCCGTGCGCAAGGGATAACTTGACCTGAGCAGTCTAGACATCAGCAACTACTTACATCTGAATCTGTTACGTGAACGACAGACACAGCATACCCATAACCACGCGCGTAATCCGCATAACGTTGCGTACGTATCTTTGCTTCTATCAAGCAATGAGCTTCCGTTGGGTAATGCTGCTTTGCAAATAGCATGTTTGCTGAAAAGTATCGCAGGCGCGTGTTTCTTGTCGTTGAAAAAGGTTATCCTTCCTTTGATTGCGTTTACCTAATTAGCGTTAGTGGGTTAGGTTGGAATGTTGGGTAGTGCCACGCGAGTCCACGTTAGTTAAACGTGGGCAGCGGATCCTCTCTGCACTTGGTTGATCCTGTCCGGGGAGTGTAGCTATAATCCTCGGTAGGAAAGTGGGTTAGGCTCTGTTGTTCTGTGATGTCGATGTTGCTGTAGTCATCGCGATTGTCTTAAACATGTGTTGGTATTGTGGTTGTGATGGAAATAATCGTGATTATGAAATTATCTACCAAGTGCGATTTACAAAATCGGGATGCGAATTCGCAATCGCTTCTAAAAATCCCATTCGCCATGCCAGGTATCTCGTCAAACCAAATATGGCCAAAGAAATTCGTAATCTGTTCGCAGTCGTTTAGATGATGCATGTGCAGGAAGAATTGCTGTCGAGATATGCTCCCAACTCCCGGGTTTATCCCAATTAATGTACAGTTTCGCTGAAGCAAAGCACCCTTTTAGACGTAGCTGCGACGGCTTCGGCTATGGCTCTGGTGCGAATGACGAGGGCTGCGGGAGCGGTGCCCATGACGAGAACGGTGGACCTCGCGCTTGACGACGACACGGTCGGTGTCGTGGCGGTGGTGACGGTGTACGAGAAGGGCCAGAATGGCGGTGATGAAAAAGAATATGATGTTCCTGTATAATAATTAGCGAGAGTTCGCATAGGAAAAGTCGTCGATGGTACTTGCATGATTCCGAACGCCCACGAGGCTTTGAGCATCGCGCACTGTCGGTCGACGGTCAGTCCGTACGAGTTTCCAGAGACGGTAAACAAGCCCAGATCGGCATTGTAGGAGCCATTCCTCTGCCAGTTGGAGCAGTCGGCATCCGCGATTCCTCGGAGTTCGTAGACTGCACCAATGAAGGCGCCAATGAAGAGGAGGTCAATGAAGGCAACGAAATTGGCCGAGTGTCGTGCGCGCGTGTAAAGAAAGAGCGTCCCTAGTGCCCATGCTGCGCCCAGAACCGATATGATGAAGAGGATGAGGATCGAGCGTGGTGTGAGGAGGTTGCGATCGTTGTACCAGTCGACGAACCAGGCCAGCATACCGAGCGTCGGTATGAGGGTGACGATCTGGAAGATGCGCCAGAAGATGAACGATAGTCCCGAGAACGACATGGTCGCGGTTGGAAGGTATCCAAAGTTGCTTCGAGGTGAAGGGTGTTTGCTTTGGTAGAGCTGTCAGGTGAACCACGGTTGGGCGCCTGTATACCGTGTAGCGAAGCGCGTGGTTGGTGCGATGCGACGAGAGAAGCTGCAAGACAACAACGCCTCACCGAAAAACGTGGGACAGCGTGCTTTTAAGATGTAGCAATGATAGGTTTAACCAGGATGCAGCTTGTTTTGCGATCGGGTTGCGGCAAGCAACAGCGCTCGTGGTGTTATGAGAGTGACGTATCATGGGCGGAAACCGGGACGCTTACTTTAAAGCGGGTAGGGACGCATCCATGATGGCGGGGAATCATAATCAGAGGCTGGTGTCGTGTGGCTGGGGCCAAGCCATTCTCATTTCCAACCAACGACAACACCACGAACTCCCCTCACTCTCAAACACAGGGACTTCGTCTCAAATCTTGTTTAGTCCAGGACACTTTTTTTTTCCAGCCTTCCTCCACTACTCCAGTGCGCATTAGCATCGTGGTGGAACGACAACGAAGCAGTGAGGACCATAGGTCTGCGACAGCTGTCGGCACCTGGGCCATCTCACTCCCCCGTCCCAGATTAGGTGGGCTTCTCATTAATTTGTGGACGCTTTCCAGACCGCCTAGCGACCACTAAATCGGCAACCCTCCGGCCCAGAGTTTCTCGTTCTGACAACCGTTTCTCGCGTCTATCACCCAGCTCTCTGGGTCCGAGCTTCCCTACACAGCGCTGGTGACTGCTATACGCGCAGAGTACCCTGTAATAATCCGGAGGTTGCAAGCATCGGGGTACAACTCCTGGTTGTGTCAATCCCACCATTTTTCATTTAGGCTGTGCCGCGCAACTTTTCTTCTCGCGTCTCTGTTCAGGCCGACCACGCCTCATCTGCGCCTGCATGGTGATGGGATCGCTGACGCCCAGAAGCACAATAATCAGCCGGCCTTGTCACAGACAGCTGCTCTGCCATCCGGGGTTGGGCCACTATCTGCCCTTTACCCTGAGACAGCACCAAGGGCTATTGCTCTCTCTATTTGGCGATGCAGCGTTTTTGCGAAGGGCACGCCTTACCCTGTGGCTGCTCGCTTCGTGTATTAACCTGCAGAAATTCGGCAGGCTGAGCACGTCTCTTATCAGGACAAGACCGCAAGTAGGCACTAGCTGGGCCCGATTCGGAAGGCTCATCCTCCACATTCTGAGCGGCGGGACGAGCAGCATGGGGTTCTCAGAAATAACTTAGTTTATACGACTCCATACCGCGCTGCTGTGGGTAAAGCAGCAATCTCGTTACCCCTCGCTTTCTGTTTTAGTTCAGTGCAATCTACATTTCTTGTCCCTTGGACCACGCGTTTTTTCTAGATGTCTTCGTGAACCACAGTAGCACACTCTTTCAGCCACACTCTGGCGCATTACCTTTTTGGGAAAGCCACGACCACGATATTTCGGAATTGGCCTGGTGTACTTCGTTCTTGTCATTTAGAATTGATCTCAACACACTCAATGGCCTGACATTCATCACGATCGTTTTTATCAGGTTGACATAAAGCTCGTATTGATTGAACATGTCAGCACGAGGTGCTAGCAGTCGGAAAGTACAAGTGAAAGACATTGAGAAAAAGGAAAAGAAGGTTACAGGGAAAGGAAAAGCTCCAGAGCCGATCTACGAGACTCGCGATGCGTTCGCCGAATGGCGTCCTACGCCGAGCACCAACAACTCAAGGAGTGGAATATCACGGTCGATGACAGTTTCGAGCAACAACAGTCGTGCGACCTCACGCAGCAATTCCACACACGATAGCAGTAGCCAACCTCGTTTGAACACCCTTCCGTCGAACGATTCCTCGGACGTGCGATCCGGTCATGAGCCAAAATCTGCAGGGGCGAAATCAGCTTCTGTGTCAGATATCTCTTCGACGGGCAGAGAAAATGCAAAGTACCAGGCCAAGGGCAAAGAAACGAAAGCCCCTCGCGGCAGAGGAGGGGGCGTGCCAATCAAGAGGACCGTAGTGCCTTCACCTGTACCTCCTCTGTCTCGGGCCGAGTCTTCCACTTCTTACGCCTTGCCAACCCAGAAGACATGGATCAACTTCAAAGTCTGGGAAGGTGGCAAAGATGGGATGCGTCCCTACGGCGGTTTCGACTTTGTAAGGGCTCTTCGAATTTTTGTGGTACTTTCGAGCTAATTGAGCATAACAGGACGACGACATGCAGCATGGTAGCGTTCTCATCTACTTCAAAGAAGAGCAAGTTGTCGAAGATCGCCCGGTTCCATCAATTCGTGCAGAACTGGAAGTACTACAGAACTCAGGGTCAACTTGGCTAAGCAATGCCCTTCTCTATGGCCAGATTGATGACAACGACGTCGACGACTGGGCTCTGTCGGAAAGTGCAGGCTCACCATCACAACACTATTCCCCTAACTACCCGCAGCCTGACCGACGAAGAATGCCGGGCCCAACATCGCTAGGTGGAAGGTCACCTCCGCCTTTCTACATTGATCAAACATATACCAGAATAGACTCAAGGGCTGCCTCCAAAGCTCGTCATCGTTCCAAATCACCTCCTCCCTTTCGGAAAACTCACCAACGCAACCCTACCCATGAGATATGGTTTACTGCGCCTGGAAAAATCAAGACACCTCAAGGGCAAAGACTACACCATGTTGCTATCCGAAACTTCCTTGCTATATTGCATGGCAAGCCTATTGTTGGGGCCGACCTGTTTGATATGTTGAGCACACTTCAGCCTGAGATTCAGGTCATGTTCGATCTCGATAACGACTCTCAATCAAGGATGACACCTCGAGAGCGCAGCGTTCAGATGATCACGAACTATCTTGGCCATCATGGGATACATGACGTACGCAACAACATTCGGCGTGCTTTGGGTATTCTGGCTTGGGCAGAGCAGGACAATGTCAGGTGGCGACAAGGTTACCTGGAGAGCTTTGTACAACTCGCCGGTATCATGACGCAGGAAATCGAAGACCATGCGGACTTCAAGCGCTTGTCCGTTGTTACGAGGCGGAACTTGAGGCTCGCAGGAAAAACACTACAGCTGCGCGTCATGGAAGCAGAAGAAAAGCTATCAAGCTTCAATTTTAGTGAGCTCTGGGAAGACACTTCCAAAGCAGCGAACAGCCCGGTCTACCAGAGCTACCAAAACTTCCGTCAGTTTCTTATCAGCTACTACAGCCGTATTTATGGTAGCTGGCCACCGAGTAGGGAGAAGACATGGCTTAACCGCAAGGTTGCATACGCGATGCAAGAAGACTTCGGCTCTCTGTACGACTACTTCGTAGACCGAGATGTCATTTGGAATCCGCGCGAGGAGCGCGCAAGCAGAAAATGGGAAATGGCGCATCGGAAGAACGACACGTTCACAGCGGATCTACCAGAAATTGGGATGACAGATATGCTGGTTGCGTATGATGCCAAGTATGGATATGCGCACATCCCACACCCCTATCCGCTATTGCCACGGGAAGTGCCAAAGGCAAGCAAAGATAAGGAGAAGAAGAGCTTCTTTTCGTCGTTGAAGAAGGATAAGACCAAAGAGACTACGAAGGACGCGAAGGCGCATTTGCAGCTCTCCATTGTCTTCAGTGATGCGACAAACATTGAGAAGTTAGACGTAAACTTCAATGGTGAGCCAGCCCTCATTGTTTTCCAAAGCAAATTCACGCTTACAGTGATTGCAGGGACTACCTTAATCGACAAGTTCGAACAGTTTGAGCTCACCACGGATCTCAAGAATACCACGCCCCGTGAAGCACGTCTCGGACGCTGGGTGCTCCTCTACGGTGTACTGCAGGTTCTCTCCACCATTTCCGTCGACGTCCAAGGCCTCAAACACACAGACGGCGTGCGATACCACCTCTGCGCCGACCTCAAGCGCATGCCAGAATGGGTCAGCAACGGCCGAATCGAGCACCTAGAAGCCAGCCAACAGCGATCATGGTGCTGGCAACGCGCCTGGGATCCCATGCTCACCCAAACTGCACCCGTCGAACTCGAGGCTACACCTTCCATAGATAGAAACGAATACGCCCCTCACCATGACAACTCACACAACACTGAAGTAGCCGGCCACTCCTTCCCCAGCCCCCCACCGCAACAAGCCCTCCCTCCCCCACCCTCCCTCGACAACGCAACACGCATGCAAAACGAATTTCGTCGGCTCGGCGAGAAAATAGACAGCTTCCCCATCTCCAACAACGCAAACAGCCCTCCTTCCCGCACAGAATTTGAGCGCCGTCGCCAAAACGAACCCGTCATCCAAGATGAATTCCAACGAGACCGCAAACCACGTCTTCAGGGTGAGACGTTCCTGCCCAGGATAATCACCAACCATATCTCCTCCTCGCACACAAACAATGACAATTCTTTCAACCCGAGAATGGACTCCCTACCTCGACATCCCAACGATGCCCATCCTAGGACCCACTCACGACAAAATACATCTTTTTTCTTCCTCCCCTCAGATGATTTCCACGACCTACCCCCGGCCATGCATCCAAAGACGGAGATGCGGAGCCATGTCAAGAGTGTGGATACGGATTTGGGCGCTTATCAGTTTAGTGGGAGGGAGGTGCTGTGGCCTGTTCCGCCGGGGTATAGTGAGCGTGAGAGTGAGAAAGAGAGGGAGAGAAAGAGAGAGAGAGATGAGAGAAGGAACCCTAGGGGTTTGCATGACAGGGGCGGGGGGAATTAGACTGTGGGGGTGGTGGTAGTGTTTGATGAATTTGGACCTATTGTTATATACCCTTTTTGCTACTCTTTTCTCTTTTTCTCGGGTTTGGACCAAAAAAGTAACAATGGGGGAAAAAGCCAATACGGTTAGTGAAAATTTTGGGCGAATAGGACGACTGTTATGGAACAGAATTGTGAACTCTGTTCTGCACATGAGGATTGGCTACAGTCTCTATCTCGCGTCACCCCATTGTAGTAACTACATGTGTAAATTGATTTGCATTTACAGAAAAGCATATGATGCTTGGTTGCAACTAAGAGACGAGCGTCAAGCCCCCCCCCCCAACACGGCGTTTCTACATACAAAGTGTGGCGTGATTGCGGACTTGATCAGTTCCCAAGCGAAAAGAAAGCCCGCCTTTTCTCACGTGCCTGTTGGTCTGAAGGTAGAATCTCGTTCTTTGGACGGCCTCGCTTCCCTTTCTTCGGTATGGGTTTCGGTACACTGGGCTGTTTCTCCGGTGTCGGCGGCGCAGTTGACTTGACCGCCTCTTTGATCGTCTGTTTCGATAAACAGAAGTCGATGTGAGCGTTGAAGGTTGCGTCGTCTGGTGGCTGCGGAGCTGTGCAGATCGGACACTGCCATTGCTCTTCGAGCGTCGGCTGTTGTTCTTGTTGCTGCTCCTGTTCCTGCGACAATCTCTCCAGCTCATTCATCTCGTCGTTGCGTTCCTGGCGTGCGGCTTCTTCAAACTCCTCTTCGGGCCAGGTTTCCCATGCTTCCTCGGTATTGACTGTCGTGGATATCGAAGCCGTCGACGAAGTCTTTACGCGGCCGAAGAAGTCGATGCCAGACTTCTTCGTGCTGAGAATGTGCGTAACTCGTAGCCCCATCAATCGCAACTTCATGTTCGGTATCTCCTTCATCAACTTCTCCAGCATGGGCAGGCTGTACTTGTACAGGTCGTCCGCTTTGTGTATGGCAAATGGAGGCGTAGTCTGTCGCGTGTGCACTTCGTAAGTGTGAAGTTTAATCTTGATGCACAGTGTCCTGCCTTTGTACTCGGTACGTCTGAGGTCGCCTTCCAGCTCTTCTGCGACGTGACGCAGCTTGCCCCGCAAAGCATCAGGAGACTGCAACTCTTTGAACGTGGTTTCAGTGCCAACACTCTTCCGCTCGTAATCTTGTGCTCGCTGGATCTTGGTGCGTCCAAGACCAAGGTAGCATTGCATCAGAAATTGGAAAGCTTTCTGGCCGAAAAGCCTCGCTAGATAGGCACGATGAGCGTATATGTCTCCACATGTCTTGACTCCAATGGCATCTAGCTCCCGTTCGAAGACGCGGCCGATACCGTTGACCTTTCGTGTGGGCAAGGTCTTCATGAAGTTCATGATGGTCTGTCTGTCGATGGCGAGAAGGAACTGGCCGTTGGGCTTGTTCTTGTTAGAACCGATCTTCGCAAGTTTCGCGTTGGCGGCGATTCCTGCGGAAACAGTAATCTTGGTCTTTTCGTGGACTTCGGCTCGCAGCTGACTGACTGCATCCTCTGGGCTCAGGTCGTGCTCTTTACAGTACTCTGTGAGGTTGAGATAGGCCTCGTCACAACTAGCGCTCTCGAAGCCAGGATCGTACAGCGCCAGTACTTCGCGGACCTCTTCTGCTTTGGCCGTGTACTTGGCAAAGTTCATCGGGACGCAGACGAGCTGCGGGCAGAGCTTCATGGCCACGAAGCCCGCCATTCCTGAGCGACAACCAAACTTCCTCGCGTGGTAGTTGCATGTTGTCAGGACACCTTTCCCTACGGCCATTGGCACTTCTTTCAGCTCAGGTCTATCGAGCTCCTCCACGGCCGCATAGAAGGCATCGCAGTCGAGGTGCACCACCACCTGGCTCAGGTCTCGGGTAAGCTCCAGCTCGGCAATGTAGTCGTCCGCTCTGCGCAGGTCGGCGCTGAGGTCCAGCTTATCGAGCTGACGCTTCTTGGCCAAGATCCGGTTGATCTTCTCTGTGAGATTCTTGTCCTTGATCTCTTCATTGTTGAAGAACTTGGAGCCCTTGGACGCGTTGTAGATGACGTCGGAAACCTTGGTCTGGTCTACGCTATCCTGCCCGGCCTTTGTCAAGGAAGGGCCGAGTAGATGGTATTTGAGAGAATCATGCTCGTTTGACGCGTTTCGCGAAGGCTGTGGGGGGTCTGGTATACTGCAAGAAGCTTTGCGCACAGCAGTTGTGGCTTCCTTCAGACTATTATGGTCATCGTCTGCCGGTTCGGAGGCGGTCATGGTGGTTGATGCAGCCACTGCGGGCAACTCGGACGCGTCGAGTGCCTTCCTGGGGACATGCTGGGGCGGCAATAGGCTACAGGGCTGGGCGTGTGCTGTGGGAGAATGGGCAGACCGGGGGGCAATGCTCATGGTCGGTGCAGAGTCATATTTGGGTGACAGTGGATGATGGGCCGCTAAACGCGATGCAGGTAGAGGCTTGTGAAAGCCAATGACGCGCTTCAACGCCAATGCCGAGATAGGCATAGCGTCCCCGATGCCCAAGGAGCATCAATTCAGGGCCAGTAAATGACCTTCATCTCGCACCACGCCAGACGCTTCCACACGCCGAGAACGACTCCTTCGCTGTCTATTGCTCGGCCATGGACCTGATTCCGAATAGGCACAATTCAGCGCCGCCGCCATTGTAACGCGGGGCACCGTAATCGAGTCTCCACTAGCAGCCATCAACAAGCATCGTGAACACGGCCATTCCCCAGTAACCACGGCTAGTCACACCGAATGGCCATGATCCTCCTCGGCCGCACAAGCCGCACCCCCTACACACAATAATTGCACACCGTGGAGGATGCCAATCGAACGACCCAACCCGAATAACCCACGGCCACTGAAGCCGACGCTCGCTAGCAACCGCACCGCAAAGACGCCGCTGACCCCTCGACTCGCTGGCGCGCCCACCGCTCCCTCCACGGCCAGCTCGCAGAGCTCCCGCCCCGCACGCACCAGTAATGGAGGTACTCCGCGGCCTGCCTCCACCGCTCTTGACAACGTCACGCCGGTCAAGGCATTCCTGAGCAGCAATATCACGCCTCGCTCGTCCTCGAGGAAGTCGCGGGTGGGCGTAGACAGCGCATCCTCTACCCCTAGTGGCACCCCAGCCGCTACGCCCACCAGCTCGCGGCCGAGCTCCACGATAGACTATCCGCAGAGAGAGCAGGGCATCGGCTACAGTGGGCATCTGGCCGTCGGAAGTAATGGCGCCCCGGGTGGAGGACGGCCACGAAGCATACCCGGGCAAATCAGCAATACGACCACGCCGACCCCGAGACTGCCACTGTCGAATATCTACAACCACACCCCGTCTGAGGCCGGCTCGTCCAAGGACGTCTCGCCTCTGTTCTTCCACGCGAATGACGCTAAGCCTAATGAGCAGCCAGCTCCCCAGAAAAAAACGCCTACTTTCTACTATGCGAATGGCAAGCAAGATGACGCCCCGCGCAGATACAATGTGCCTTCCCCGCCTCCATCGGCGGTAGGCAGGCCCCAGCCGGAGAGCAAGTTCTTCCACGCAGACTCTTTGTCGGAACCCAAGGAACGCCCGCCGATTCTCACCCCACCACCCATGTCTGCATCACCGGAGCTTCTGCTGCCTCCCAACGGTGCACCAGGGTTGTCGCCTCGAATGGCCTCACCTACGAAGGACTGGGCACATCTGTCGTACCGCAAAGGCGCATCTCAAATCATGCGCCCCTCTTTGAACAGGGGAAATTCAGCAGTGTCGATCTTGTCTGGCCCAAACACACCGGATCTTCCCGATCGTGCCAGAAGGAGATCGAGCGTGGCTTCCTCTGTTATCAAGCAAGGGCATGTCAAAAGCGCTAGTCTGTCCTCTATTGATTCTGTTACAAGCCCAAAGAGAATGTCGTCAAACGAACCCTGCGCCATGACACCCAGCCCGCTACACACTGAAAATCGCATACTCAGCAACGTCTCCCTGGCCGACAGTATTGCATCCGCGCCCTCCCCGTTGCTGGCTACCTTCTCTGCCCTTCCGTCTCCAGGACAAACAAGTCCAATTAAACTTGATGGAAAAAGTGCACTCGAGATGATGAACGAGCTTGCGGCGAATGCACGAAGAGAACGGAAGGTGCTTGATCTCGAGATCAGCAACTCGTCGCTTCTCGCCATCAACCGATCCCTTGAGAAGGAGATTCGGAAACAGAAAGCTGAAATAAGACGCTTCCGTCGCATGAGTAGAGCGGGTCACTTCGCCACTGACCCTGCAGGCTCAACTCTCGACACCTTTTCTGCCGTTGGAGCTGGTCCTACGGGAGATCTCTCAGACATGTCAGAAGAGGAAGAGGAGGTACAAGAGCCTGAAGTAGAAGACGAAGAAGAGGATCCAGACAGCAGCGACTCTTCTTTCGACGAAGGCGCCATGAGTCCCGGCGCTCAACTAGAGCGGGACGAAGTACACCGCCTACGAGACGAGAAGCGCCTGCAGCTCGACCTTTCGAAGCATCGCGACATGTTGGCCGACAGCCAGAAGATGAACCAGAGCCTCAAGCGATGTCTAGGCTGGACAGAGCAGCTGATCAAGGATGGTCAGAAGGCACTCGAGCACAAAGTCCATGTTAGCGATGTCAAGCTAGGTGGCAGGGTACTCATATCAGAAGATGATAATGACATCACCGAGGCAGAGGAGTCTAAGGGTCTGCTAAGTCCTTGGAGCCCGATGCATCATGCTATGGATGTTCTGGATTCGCCCTTCTTCCCGAACCAGGATCGGACTATCGATCGAGACAGCGGGGTGGATATTGACGGTCTTGATCATGACTATGAAAATCATGATGATCCGCATGCAGAACCGCCAATGAGAGATGAGTCGACCAATTCTAGTAGCCCCGTCAAGGATTTCCGACCACACCTTCCCGGGCAGTGGGTCTCGTATGCCAACATAACAGAACCGGTTCGCCAGCCGTTTGAGGATCTTACGCCTCTTGGATCGCCATTCGAGGAGCGGATCAGATATCTTCACGCCTCTATAGATGCCTTGGAAGGATCGTGACCGCTATCAATATTTGTCACTCAGCATTTTCTTCTTCGTTTTTTGCAGATACCCAACTTGCTGTTGCATCGGATTGGCGTTGATTCAGGGGTTTGGGACTGCATAACTCCGGCGCAACCGGCACCATACGTCGAATGTGATTTCGACGTTCTACGAAAATTTCCTTTGTTTATTACGGCCGCACAGTTTTGGCCTCGGGGTATCGCCATTGATCGCTGTATTGGCATAATGTCCGAATCTACGGCTTGCTATCAGCCGATTTTGCATCTTGGAGAAGACATTGGCAATGATCGCTGTACTTGTACCCCTAGTCTTATGAGATACCCCGTTATTGCTTTCCGATCTGAAATCCGGGACAACACCAACATTCCTATTATATTGCATTATATTCTACGTATACTCTTACTTTCACACTTGAACAAGGTTTATTCGCATTCTCTTGACACCATGGCATTCTCTGAGGTTGTTGCTCGATCCGGCGCAAGTGTTTTGCAGTCATCGAGTATAAATAAAAACTTTGCACAGAAATAGGCCCCGAAGCGCCACAGGGGACGATGTGACAAGCTCACTGTGGCAAAACAGTGTGTGTTCTCGCGTTACCGCAATCATTTTCTGAGATGATGACGAAACCCAGGTCCCGGGTGGATGTAATTTGCTCTCATCTCGAAACAAGCCTCAATCAAGCATTTGCGAAGACTGAGAGGTGGAAACAAGCCATGTGATGTGCTCAATTTAACCATGTAGCGCGCTAAATCAGGAAATAATCTAAATGGCACAGCAGCCGAGGGAGTAATCTGGGGTAGACGTTTGATCTAGCTCTATTTGGACCAATCTGGAAATATGAGCCGGAAGTTCAGGGTACAGGAGCCCAGATATGAGTGAGACAAGCATTTACTAAGAGTATGCAAACTATGGCTATCGTGTGATGGAAGTAGAAAGCTTGGGGCAGCGAGGTCAAGCATATAAATACTAGAACCTCGCCGTTTTGCTACATACCCATCGGCCTCAACATTCAACCCTACGGCAGACCCAAGAACGACCATGTTCCGCCAAACTGCTCTCCTCGCTCTGGCCCTCGCGCCCTTCTCCCTCGCCCAAGTGTCCGAAAGCTTCGAGAACGGGTGGGACCAAACTGCCTGGCCAACATATGCACAGGATTGTAGTCAAGGAGGCAAGGTCACGCTCGACAGCACCACGGCACACACGGGCAAGAACAGCATCCGTGTCGACGGAGCAGGAGGCTACTGCGGCCACATTTTTGTCGGCACGACAAAGATACCCGCTGGCGATGTTTATGTGCGAACATGGCTGTAAGAAACCCAGATCCATTTCATTTCCCCACCATCACCTCACTGTAGGACACCATACCATACCAGATCAGATCAGACCAGACCAGACCAGACCAGACCAGACCAGACCAAGGGAGGAAAAGAAAAACCAACTAACAACAATTGCAGCAAAGCATCCAATGCCCTAACGGACTCGCACGTCTCCTTCATAACCATGCCTGACGCCGCCCAAGGCACAAACAAACATCTCCGCATAGGCGGCCAGTCCAAGATCCTAATGTACAACCGCGAAACTGACGACGCCACTTTACCTGACCTCTCGCCCCAGGGCATCGCCGCCTCAAAGCCCTTGCCCACAAACACATGGACGTGTTTCGAGTACCACCTCGGCACCGATGGGTCAGTGGAGACGTGGCTGAACAACGCAACGGTGGCGGGACTGACTGTGAAGCCGGGTGTGGCGAATGCGAATGCAGGACAGTGGCAGCGGAGCAGCACGAAACCCAAGATTACGGGCGTGTATTTTGGATGGGAGAGTTACGGGGGAGATGTGAATACGTTTTGGTATGATGATATTGTTGTTGGTGGGGCGAGGATTGGGTGTTAGGAGGGGGGGGGGGGGCCGTTCGCAGTACGTGTTTGATGAAGAACAGAATACAGTTAGTTATACATTGGCGTCATTCTTTTCTGCATACATACATGTCCCTGTGATGTGTTATGGCCAGAGCGTTTTGTGACGTACAAGTTTTTTATCGACTAAGATGCAATGAATTGTTTTTGGTGGACCATGTCCAGCACTAGGACGTTTTGCAACAGCGTATTTGGTGGACCTGAGCACATGCATCTAAGAACCCCACCTGAAAGCCATCATCATCTTTCATTAGGGCATCTGCAAGACTACAAACGAAACATGCCTGTCTTGAAAGCTATATACAAATGGGGTATTACCAAATTCCATCTACCAATACCACCAAACACCGTGACCAACACAACTATGCACAAACGCGTGAACTAGGCAAACAACGGCCGAAGCGCTTACTGTCCACCGACCAGCATCTCGTCGCCAGAATCGGGGAACATAGAGTCCGAACTGGTACGACAGGACAGCTTCTTAGCAGCCTTGACATGCTCGCTGACGGAGCCTGCCACCGAATCTGGGATTCCATCAGACCCCGGTGGCGATTCGGAAAATTTGTCGGTTTCCGGGATGCGCCGTGACGGTGAGGTGTCCATCTTCTCCTCGGGAAAACCTTCACCTATTTCCGAATCAGCCATGAGCCCATCAGCAATTCTCCGTCGAGGGAGAGACGGGCTAAGGTAGTACGCGGAGTGAGTTCTACGCACTAGCCACGCCCAACCCCTCACAAAGTCTTTTCCTCCACTGTCCACAGACATGCTCAAAGCCATCCAGCACGCTTGCACACGCTCTTTTCGCTTCCCTCTCTTTTAACCGTCGATCCCAGTCGCCATCTTCAATGTATTCCTGGCCCTCTTTTGTCTTATCATTATCCCGTTTCCAGTCCTGGAGCTGCTCTTTGCTCACTTTGAGCCTTCTTGCTGCATTCGTGGTGATTTGCCGCGACATGTGTAGGGTGTCGCTGACGTTCGCGAGGTGTTGTAGGAGTTCGCGACTGGAGTGGGTAAGGTGGGAGAGCGCGACGAGTGGTTCGGCGGAGGGGTGGGGTAACAGTTCCAAGGTAGACTGTATGAGTGGGAGAAGTTCTTCGATTGTATCCGGATCGGGTATTATGGGGCGTGGGCCGGAAAAGGAGGCAGCTAGGGACGTTAAGGTGCGCGATTGGTGGGTCAAATGTGTTGTGAGGGCGTCGTGAGCGGTCTTCAACCTGGTGATGGTTAGCTACATTACGGAACTCTTAGACGCTGAAAACTTCCTAGGGTTTACATACCTTGTTGCTCCGTTCTCGATAGCAATTTGACTTCCCAGATCTCGCAACTGTTCTGTGACCCTCTTAACGACCTCATCTGACGCACTGCCATTCTCTTCCATGCCTCTCCGTGCGAGACTCTCTATAGCCGCCATTCGCGATTCCAGCGCCGGTGAGATGCCTTCGTTTTCCAGATCCGAGTCCTCCCCATAGTCGGACCCATCGTACAACGATCGTTGGCGGGTGTGTTTCTTTGTCTTCGCAGCTGATCCTGGGCTCAGCCGTGCCGGAGAAGAATGCTGCATGGCGACCCCGCTGTCTCTGACCCCATTGATGTTGACTGCGCTATCCACGCCATAAGAACCGTCGTGTTCTACAGCAGTGCCGATGTTTTCAAAATCATCTTGTGGCATGTCCAGCTCTTCCCCAAAATCCCCATCCATGGCCTCGTCGTCATCGCCCCATATCTCGCCCAGCTCGTCGGCCAAGTTGCCCAGGCCATTGCTGTCACCCCCACCATCGAATTGATGCGCCGGACTACTATGCTCGAACTCGTGCGACGAGCGCGGGGTAATGGGCGAGTAGCCAGAGGAACGGCGATTCAACGACTGCCGCCTCGAAGATGTGTTGTGGGTCATGTCAAGGCTCGAGGGATGTCGGCGGTGGGAGGATGCGGGCCGATGCGCCGGTGTTCGCGGAGGGGACGACATGGTGCTATTGTCTGCTGCAGTGGCAGAGGATGCGCTGAAGTCGTCAAAGAATTGTGGGGTCGCTGAGTCGTGGAAAGACGGACGGCATTGGGGGTGCCCAGTCGGGGATCTGCCGGGGGTGAAGCTGGGAGAAGGCAGTGCGCTTTTGCTTCCAGTCTGCGATAGACTCTAAATACTCCCCAGATAGTGGAATACAGGTAGCGGGGTACCAGCGCGTCGACGAACTACAGCCCTTGTAATGGTGATGTTGCGGGCTTGGCTGCGGAGGAGGGCCGGAGATGGTGGCATGTGGCGTCTAACAATGTAAAACGAGCGATAAACGCGGAATGGGAAACGATACAACAATTTGATTGCTCGCCTGGTACTCGAAGCACCGTGTTTGTTGACGGCCAAATTGTTGTCGAGGCGGCTATAATTGCCGGAAGTCCCTTCCCTGAGATGTTCGCGTTGAACGATATAGGGTATCCTTGTTTGGGTATGGGTGTGGCGGTGATAAGACGCACAAGGCTCAGCTTCTGGCACGAGAAACTGTTGCCCAAGAATCAATAAGGTCACAAGCATTTGTCACGACAGGCAAACACAGTACAAGTAATGTATTTGTCTACCAGCTCTACTTTCGAATTGCAACGACGACCATCGGACATGTCTTGTATCCGTCGTCTGTTGCTTTCCCGTAACTCTGAATGCTGAACGCTGTCATAGAGCAGATGGGTATCGCTTGTAAGACCATCCTCAGTCAGGCCAGATGCACGCTCGTGAACTCCAAACGCCTTTGCTGTAATGTGTCCATGCTTGCACCATGACCGGACATACAGCTACCCATGTAAACGAAGCGCCAGTAACTCCTGTAATGCCTGTGTGATACCGCTGAAATAGAGATCGGGTATGTGTGCAGTTATTGCGCCGGCTTGCGTTGGTCCATGTTCACCAGCTGCTTCTTAAGCTGCGTGAAGAAGTCCTGTCCCGTCGGCAGGAGGTGTGGCATGATTCCTGCTTTGCCCCATGCGCCACTGCTCCGCTTCACGACCGAATCGCCCTCGACCTTGTAGTATGCCGACGGTTGATCTTTGGAATAGTGTTAGCGTCTCGGTACATGTACGAATGCGTGTGGTGAGGGAGTCGTACCGGCAGTGCTTTCGAGATATTCTGTAAGTAGATTAGCCTTGTTCTTGAGGCAACACAGAATTGACTTACTCTTCCTCAAAAAGTCCTTGACCGCGTTTGCGTTGAAGTCGTTCACGGGGATATGGTGCTCAGGCGGGGCTTGAGCTGGCGCAACTGGCGCAGCTGGCGCAGCTGGCGCGGGTCCCGTGCCCTTTGACTTTGGTCCCCAAGCATTCCCGGAGAGCGCTGAAATGGGCTGCTGCCGTCCATTTTCCTTGGTGGGCGTGTTTGCGCCCGAGTTGCGGTCCGGGTTCGAGCGGTTGGCTTGCCCCTGCCGCCGCCAGCTGTGCAAGACGTCAGTACTTTTCATATTTTCATGTGCGCATTTGCATCAACATACCCGTTTCCGCCCGCGCCGCTCATTTTCAGTAGTATAAAGAAAAGTGTGGGAGACGAGGCGGGGTCGGAGCGAAGCTATAAACTGAAGGAAGCTCCCCAATCGCGCTTGCTGCGCGCGAACTGGGTCTGTGCATGTGACCAATAGAAATGCCATGTCATCGAATAGCTGTGACCTCTTCTAGCCAGCTCACCAATGCTAGCCGCTTCTAGCGGAATTGGAGGGGAGCATAAGCCGATGAGTGGATAAACATATTTCGAGCTGTGTAAAGCGCGCCATGTGTTGTTCTCACGTGTAGGATCCTCCAATGGAAAGAGCTACATGGACATGTACAGAACACTAACAGCAGGGTTCTGGACATCTACCTGTCATCGGCAAACTTCTTCTGTCATCGCTCTCTGATGGCTCACATTCGGACAAACAAGTCTCAACCAGCGCTCACATGTGGCATAGTCATGAGATGTCATTGCTACGGTTCAGAAATATCTTGACTATAAGAAGAGGTATGGCACCCCAACTTTCGATAAGCAGGGTCGGTCGTGTGCGAAGGCTATCCAGACATCGGCATCAGACGTGGAAACATCTTCTCGGGTACTATACAATATGTGGCGACTTTCACGAAGAGCTCTCGAGTAAGAGTATATGGAGCCGCGAGCTGGAAGCTGTCCGGAAATTGATGATTGCGGGTTCTGAGGCGTTCATGATTTGGCTCAATGGTGCACCGGTTCTGGGTGGTACGAAACTCATTCATCCCCCCCCCTCCCCTGTTTACTCTCGGGGTCTCTGGATGCAGCAGAATCGGGATTGATATTCGGAGTCACAGACGGTGTTTTGGGGGTTTTGGCAGTCAGGTTTGCATCACTGGTTAGGTTCAGTTTGCATCAAAAGTACGCTTTAGACCTTTGCTTCTTCCCTCATTCGTGACACGATGCATACACAGGTAAGAGAAAATTAGCATTGTAGGAAGCTGCTAGTAGATGCAAACTGCCATGCATACTTCCACCTCACTAATTTGATGGTGTACTGGTGCGGTAAGTAAAGGTCACAGTAATTCTTCTAACGCATATAGAGCCTGCCTATACCTCAACTGCCTGTCTTATTCAACCAAACAACAACCACCACTCACTTGCTACTCAGATTGACATTTGCCGAGCTGGTATGTACGTGTTGTTTCTCGGCTCACTCACCCGATACTGATAGCGACCAGCAATGACGGCACATTTGCAACCAGACCCATTAGTCTGATATCGACGAGGTCAACCAGACCTGCTGTTCATCGCAGATCACGCTTATCCACCTTTACTTGACTTAATTGGCTCTCAAGATCTCAACCACAAAGGGCCGTTACAACATAAACGCACGATAACTCAGTAATCATTGTCAACTACGCGAGCCTTTCACGTTAAATTTGCCGGCCTCGTGCTTTACATCCACGAGCTGCAATCGTACACATTCACACTATCCCACAAACAACTGGCAAAGGAAACAAAAATATATATGCTAGACGACGAATACTTTGAAGAAGGCGCAGACGTTCTTGCTAGCGACGCCGGTGCGAAGCTAGGGTCGGGACTTGAAGCGAGTGCCGTGATCCTCAATATTCGTCTAGTCGAAAATAACGGAGTGCTCAGGTAGCTTTCAAGGGAAAGAACGTTGTAGTCGCGTACTGGACGTTCACCGGCATGAAAGTCTTGGCTGGAGACAGGGTGACTTCTTCTGCACTGACACAGACGGAGCCCGATATCTCGCCATGTCTGATTAGCGTGAGAGCTATTCAGCCATGACTATCCATCTGCACGGTTCAGACCACGAACACCCATCCCGTCACGCCACATATCGCCAACCCTACAATATCAGCCCGCAGCCCGACTATCTCAACCGAAACTCGACCCACGAAACCACGGGTTGCGCGTCCACACTCGGGGGGGAAAAAGTCTCGCATTGATCAACGTTAAACAAGGCCAGACCTTCAAGCGAAAAGCACAAGCTATAGAAGACATCCGGCCTCCACTTCACAAACGCGCTAAAAGCACGCACGACCCCCTAGCATGGCCTCGACACTTGTACATAACAATGACATGTTTCCGGACGAGTCCCATTTTCAAAGCGGGTGTAGGAACATCACACATTGATGTCCAAGAAGACAGTGTATGGTTCGAGGGCTGGTATGGCAGAGCATGTGCGGGTCCAGGGGAGAAAGCAAGTCGACCTCACAGACACTACCAGTAAGTCGACACGAAACGACACCACCAAAACATCATTCTTGAAACTAAGCGCGTTAAATAGCAAGATTCGCATACTACCGCTACGGCATCTCACTGTCAGGCACCGCAACGAAAGGCGTAGGCGCCTCAACCCACTACCTCAGCATCTCCCGCCCAAACACCAAGCACAACATCATCAGTGTCCTCATGGCTGACTGCTCGGCTCTACGCTGGCAAATGTGGGGCTCAGACACAGACACGAGTCCCTGGCCCATCCGGACATTGCAAGCTAAGAGAACACAATGTCGCACCACCACCGCTTATCCCCATCCCGGCCCCCAACACTACACTCATCACCGATCCGACAATCATCATCGACGCACTCGTCCACTGCGTTGACCGCGCGTCGCGCCGCCAAACTGTCCACGACACAGAGACTGATTGCAAACTGCAGCAAGATCTCGACCGGTCCAGCGCGTTCCAGGAAAAGCTTACTTTGCGTGGACAAGACATGTTGAAGTGGGAGTTTACAGCTGAGGAGGCCAAGAAGAGGGAGAGAGTAGGAAAGGCGTCGAGGTTGTGGAGTTGGGCTGAGGAGGGCGAGGGAAATGATAGAGGAAGAGAGATTGAGCATTGACTGGAGAAAAAGACATGGACCTGGACAATAGCAAAGACAAAAGTTTGAGCAAGCGAGAGGAAAGAGTCTTCTTCACAGGTGTGGTCTGTCTACATCGACATCCATTTTTTAGGCATGCCCACAACGGCGTTTATGTTAACTACAAAGCAAAAGAAGTGTTGCTCAGACTCCAGGGAAAGCAGCACTAACAGACCAAATTTCAATATCGAAAGATGCTACGTCGGTGAAACGGCTCCGCCATCCTCCCCAGAGTTAGCACCACCACCGGTCAGACTTGACATGAACTCCTGGTATCTGAATACCTCCCCTCTACCCAAGCTCTTCCCGCCTTTGCCGAATGCTCTTCGCCCACTGAAGCCTTCGATGACCATGTCAATTTCGCGCTCCGTGAGCTTCTTCTCCCCCGGCTCTGGTGCAGTGTGTAGCAAAGCGTCCTTCAGTTCAGCCAAGTCGATCTGTCCATCATCTCCGTCGTCAAAAGCTTCAAAGGCAGCACTCAGCTCATTCTGATGCGACAGTCCGCCTAGCAAGTCGGACAAGGTAGTCAGGTATGTCGCCAGATTAATCGATTGCGCGCCGTTGAAGTACGTAGAAAGTTGGGAGGGCGTGGCTGAGAGGCCGAGCTGAGACAGCATATCCGCAACATCCGCCGAGTTGACGTGCCCGTCGTCGTCGCGGTCCATGACGCTAAAGGACTCGCGCATGCTGTGGAGAAGCGGGGATGGTAGTTTGGACAGGGAATCGCTGGAGGCCATTCGCGTCATGGGCGCTGGTCGCGTTGCGCGGGCTTCTACGGCTTTCTGTACTGGCACATCACTCTCTACTGGCGAAGGTTTTCGAATCGCAAGAGGAGATGGCGTGTCGTCCCTCCCGACGTGGAACTTGGCCGCAATCGATGCAGTGTTCAGCGGGCGCACCGTGTGCTGTGTCGATGCAGAAAGCTGGCGCGTCGGCGAGGGTACATTCCGCGTTGGCGAACTAGGCGGCTCGGGCGTGTTTGTCGTTCCCCGTGTGTTCAGCCACGCGGGCGGGTTCTGCGAGGCGGTGCTGGTTGTGGACTGGCGGAGGGTGGCTTGAGAGGGTGGCGGTGTATCTTTTGGCTTGAGTGGAGAGCTGTTCGGCGTCAGGGGGCGCAGTGTTGAGGGTGAGCTCTCTCGAATGGAGCCCGGCCGGCGGAAGGGCGACTGGCGCGGGCTGTTGAAGGAAAGTGGCGAGGGCTTATAGGCGGTTGGTGTTGTAGACTGAATGCGTTAGTGTCCTTCTCCAAGAATACCCAGCAGCCTCCTCACATACCATTGTGTTTTTGTGTGTCCAGTCAAAGTGAGTCTCAGCTCCTCGACGATGTCGCGTTTGGCAGTGTTGACGGTCGCGCCTTCCCCGGCAACCGACAAGCGAAACACCCCTGGCGGACATGCACACTATCGATAAGGGGATGCATCAGGGTCCACGCTCTCTCACTTTCGTCATCACTCGACGCGCCGCCGCAGAAGCAACGCAACATGCAAGACGTGGAGCTGCTCACTATTTCACAAATACGCTGTAATCATTTCCTGTTCCACATTCTGTGACTTCGTACCCCCGCGGCCGACTCGTCCCATGTCGTCGCCCGCGTGATTGCGATTTCGGGACGGCTTCCCCTGGCGGGGTCTCTAGCGCTGGCTCCCGCAGATGCATAATGCTAGCATCGGCGGGACTGTCGTGAAGAGGGCAACACCCATGGCTGAAGTAATGGCACAGCGGCAAAGCGGTCCTCCTGCCGCACCGTCTGTTGGCCTGCAGCGGCAGCCCTCGTTCTCCTCGTTCCCTCCCTCGCGGTCGTCGTCGGCCATCTCCCTTCGCAATGACAAGAAAGGCCGCTCTCCGCAGCCGCCCATGCTTCGGGAAGGCGACGACGAAGACTCGATCAACTCGTCGCACGACTCCTCGCATCGCTCGTCAGGAGGCGCTCCGCCCAGAGCAGGCATGAGGCTCCGCTCACAATATCCGGCCGACGCCATCGAGAACCACGTCGAGTACATCCTGGTAGCCTCCTTTGACATTGACCGCGGGTCCATCATGGAACACCAGTATCCGGCCGCCATCAGCGGAGACGAGACTATGCTGGCCGAGCTCATGCTGCCGGACCAAGCACACGTTCGCAGCCAGGACTGGACCATCTTCTTCCTGCACAAGGACACCACAGCCGAGGAGGAGGAGCGCGAGGCAAGGAGAGAGCGCAGACGGAGCAGGAGACGACGAAAGCAAGGCCTCGATGACGATGATACACCAGTCGGCGCGGAAGAAGATGGCGATGCCGATGACGACGACGACGATGACGAGGGCGACGATGATGAGACGGAGAGCGAGGGCGAGCAGGATCCCGACGGCCCACCGCTGGTCTACGTCCTGAACCTGGTGAACACCAAGCAGGACAACACCGTGAAAAGGTATGCCATCTATTGCCGCTTGCTCCCCTGGTGCTGACTGAATCCAGAGGCGCCATCGTCAAGGCCATGGCAATATGCACGCGCCACTCGTTCCTGCACATCTACAAACCGCTGCTACTGCTGGCTCTCGAGGAGTACTTTCGGGCACCAGTCCTGGAAACACTCGCCTCCCTCTACAATGCCCTCAACGCCATGGACCTATCGCTGCTCCCGAGAATTTCGCTTCTGGAGAACTTCGTGCTAGGCGCCAGCGATGCCAAAGACATGTTCGCTGAGAAGTTTGAGCTGATGGTCAGGCAGCGCAAGAAGATCGACGCCGCACGAGACTCAGTGGAGACCTCGTCTGATCCCCAATCGAAACGGAAGGCCTACGCTATCCCGCGAGACACACACGAGTTCGAGTCCAAGATCAACTACAACGGCATACCCGTCCCCGTCAAAATACCGACCTCCTTGAGTCCAGAGACAGTGGGCGACTTCTCTCTCATCAAGCTCATCCAGACCTTCTCTACACCACACGCCACACAACCACAGCCCTTTGCTTTGCATCCACACCTGACGACGAGTGGTGCATTCACTCATCCCGTCATTGTACTCGTCAACGCTCTGCTGACACAGAAGCGCATCATCTTCATCGGACACAACCGCCCCTCAGGCGAAGTTGCCGAAGCTGTCTTGGCAGCTTGCGCTCTAGCATCTGGTGGCATCCTTCGTGGTTTCGTACGACATGCATTTCCTTACACTGATCTCACCAAGGTCGATGACCTACTCAAAGTCCCCGGATTCATCGCTGGCGTCACCAACCCTGCCTTTTCCTACAAACCAGAGTGGTGGGACCTGCTATGCGACCTGCCCACCGGTCGCATGAAGATCAGCAACCGCATCGAGGCTGCATCTCCAACGGAAGGGTCACTTTTTTTCCAGCAACAAGGCCTACCATTGAACGGATTAGGCGGGCCCCCATCCTTTGACAGCAAAGGTGCCGTAGATACCACAGGTGACAATCAATTCATGGACATGCTCTTATTGAGCATCGCCAACCGTCACGGCGAGAACGCCATCCGGGCGAAGTGGCGCTCCTGGGTGCTGAAGTTTACACGCATCGCTGCCGCATTTGAAGAGACTGTCTACGGCGCTTCAGCTTTGTACATCGGCTCGCACGAGACCGACGTCGGCGCATACGGTGTCTCAGGGCACGGCTACGTCTGGCCAGACGAAAGCTCCAAGCTCCGAGAACTGGCTGCAAATGTGCACCGTATAGAAGGCTGGCGGAACACGAGGAGCTACTACAGCTGCGTCCAGGACCTAGCGAGATACTGGGCTAAGAGACCAGTGCGAGGTCTCGACATGCATCACCAGCATGACAAGCTACGCTGTTTGAAGCTCACGCACGACCAGTCGGCAAATATCTACCTAGCACTCGCGCGGTGCATCGAGGAAGCAGGTTCACCGAGCGAGAATACAAACCCTTCTTCGCCCAATCTGTCTGCTATGGCGCAGTCGTTAACTCTAGCGAACGATCCCGATCGCAAAGCGGGGGCGCAGCTTCAGTACGATACGATCCTCCAGCTACTCATTGTTATACCGGATGCTGGTCTGTTCTACCTCAGCTTAGGTCTGTTTCATCCAAGACAGGATGTCAGGATGGCCGTCGTCAAGTTGTTGGAGCGCATCATGGATCACTCGGCTGGCCGCCATTTCTGGGGCCAGCTAGGTCGCTTTGCCAAATTGGCCTTCTTTAGGGTGAAGAGGGAGGAAGGGGTGCATAAATAGACATGCTTGGATCTATACGGAGATTGTTGTTGGGGTAAGCGGCGAGGACAACTTGGATCTACGCAGTTCATGTTGTACAACAATGTGGGCTTCTAAATGACAAAGGCTTTCGTGTAAGATTAGGCTGGCTTGACTGGGTAAGAAAGACATGTGAAATCGGCGGCGTCCGAATGACATGGAACTTGACCAGCATAGAACTGGTCAGCTCACATGATGTCTTATGCAAGTGGGCCTCGTGAGTGGAAGAACTCGAGCATGGCGATAAAAATGGGGAAAGGATAGTTGGCTGCACCCCACGTTCTCATGTGCAGGTTCTCCAGCTTTGCATCCCCGCAGCTGCAGCGCAGGATCGCAACGCCTGACCACACTACCTATCTTCTAAGCATGTTGCTCAGGTGCCGCGCAGATTGTGTTTTCTTAGCAATTCCCCACTTTAGGGTAGAGGTGCTTGACTTGACTTGACGAAATGCTACAGAATCAAGTCGGTATGAAATTTAATTAAGCTCGTTGTTGTCGGCTGCCTGCATCACAGCATACCCCATGGGAGCATGTGCAGTAGGCTAATAGCGTTCCTGCATGTCCCGGCAAAACAACATTTGTGAGCGTGGCCTCGGAGGATTGATGTCATCGAGTCGGTGTTCCCTTTGTTTAGCGGTATCCTTGACACGATGACGATGTCCCACGCTCATGTGCCATGCTTCACCCTGACCTCCAGACGTCTACTTCAGGCCTCGATGCCCACCCTCGACGCGCACGTGTTGTCAAATCAAACGACTGTCCAACAAAGATCTCGAAAGAACGACGCGGCGCGCCTTCCGCGGCTGGCGCAACAACTGCGCATGACCGCCTGTAGTTGACGCATTCCACTACCTAAATACTACCTACACCGCGTCTTCGAGCACGGCGCTATTCCCACATTACAGACCGCTACTCCTCCCTATAAGCTCCGTAGAAACCGACCGCTTAGCTACATCATTACAGCCATAGTCTGGCACGTCCGGTTCGAACTTCCCGCATCCCTACCACCGCCCAGTGCAGCCTTCACAACACTCGCGCATGGCGTGCAATCGTTCTCCATGTCCCTCCTGTCCGACACTATATTTTTAGGAGGCAGTACCCGGTTGCACATAGGAGGAGCACATAGTGGGCAAAAATCCATACGAAAGAGCAAGAGCCATGGCGGCTTCCTTGCACCCCTCGTCCAGCTGGCCAGGAATCCAGTAGGCACTCTAGGCGGCGCAGTCGGCGACTACAATGTGCCTGAAACGGATTTGGCTGCAGCGAAAGCAAACCGGCGGCAGATCCTGTACCTGCACCTGAAAGATGTGGGATCACCAGATTGGTCGTGGTACCTTCACATGCTAACGAGTGCATCTAGGCCGAGACCTACGACGAATGGAAGGCCGCCGCGACCGAGCTCGACGTCCTAGAAGAGAACGAAAGCTGGAAAGAGGAGGATGACACGCCAGAGTACAACGTGGACCTGGTTGCCGCCCGGCTGAGAGAATTGGACGACGCCCGCATAGGTTGCGATGTCAAGAGGATGCTTTTCCTGATTCGGACAACCTTGACACGAGGATTAGGCGACATGGGCGATTTGCGCCTGTACAAGCATTCGCATATTGGGACCAAGCGGTTGATCGAGAGATACATCGAGTCGACGCAGCAGACCATGGCCGCTCTGCTGGATGTATCAGCCAAGCAGGGGGATCAGTGTCCTGTTGACCCACGGCGACTGGTTGATCAACTTCTACAAGCACGGCAGTCTTTCGGAAGAAGTGCATTGCTACTGTCAGGAGGTGGAACATTCGGCATGAACCATATCGGCGTTGTAAAAGCTTTATGGGACGCCCGCCTTCTCCCGCGCATAATATCTGGAGCGTCTGCTGGAAGTATCGTCTGTTCTGTCCTGTGCACCAAGACAGACGAAGAGATCCCGGAAGTCATGCACCAGTTCTGCTATGGTGACTTGAACGTCTTCGGGAACCCTGGTGAATCCGAAAGTATGATCCATAGGGCGGTGCGCATGTTGAAGTCTGGTGTTCTATTCGACATATCTCACCTTATGAGAGTCATGCGAGACTTGTTAGGGGATGTCACGTTCCAAGAAGCGTACAATCGGACTCGCCGGATATTGAACATACCCGTTTCGACTTCGTCACTGTATGAGCTGCCAAGACTACTGAACTACATTACAGCTCCGAATGTCATCATCTGGTCAGCAGTGTAAGTTGCACATGTCACCATCACGTCTTCATCAATTGTATGCTAACAACTTGCAGATGCACCTCTTGTTCTGTTCCACTAGTCTACAAGAAGGCGTCGCTACTTGCCAAAGACCCCAGAACCGGCCGGGAAGTCCCATGGGATCCCAATCCCGACGCCACCTGGATTGACGGATCTGTAGACAACGATCTGCCCATGACGCGACTAGCTGAGATGTTCAACGTCAATCACTTCATTGTGTCTCAAGTCAACCCGCATGTGATTCCGTTCCTGGCTAAAGAAGAGGAAATCATCGCTGCAGAAGCTCAACAAGAGAACGTTGCCGGCCCCAGTTGGATGAGCATTTCGGCAAGTCTTTGCAAGGGTGAGGTTATGCATCGCCTTCAACAACTGGCTGATACGGGACTCTTTCCGAATCTAGCCACCAAGGGCAGGTCTGTCCTCAGCCAACGCTACTCAGGCGACATCAACATATTCCCTAAGATCTCATACGCAGATTTCCCGAGGGTCTTGAGCAATCCGACAACCGAATACATGATCGGGTGTATGCTTACCGGACAACGAGCTACATGGCCGAAGCTCTCGCGGATACACAACCATGTCGCCATTGAGCTTGCCCTAGACGATACTATACACAAGTTGAAGGCGCGGGCTGTCTTTGCACTAAATCAAATAGATCTTCACTCCACCAATATACGGAGGCCTAATTCACCTGGGAACGATCTCTCCCAGAGACAGCGGGCGAAGTCAACGCATAAGATGACGCGCTTCGAGCTCAGGACTGAGCCACCGAGTCCGGTACTCAGGAAGTCTGCGCCAACTAGCCCCCTTCTATCTCGTGTGACGATGAGAGTACCACCTCCACCTATGCTCACGCCTCAACAGGGGCATAAAGCAAACCATTCGAAACCTCGTTCAGCCGGACTTAACATTACTGGTGCTCCTGTTCTAGACCTATTATCATCATCCAACGATACATCAGATCGAGACTACTTCGCAGATCCCGATTCAGATACCACCGATAGGCCTTCATCCCCATCGCCGCCCACATCCCCTAAGTTTCAAGGGCTCACCTTGTGGCCTTCGACGCCTCAGGCCTCGATGCGCGCTGTATCACCACCGATCACACCCTCCATTACTACGGCCGTAGATCGTCGCACCGGTACACTGCTCAACCTAAAGATGACCTCTGCCAGATCAAATGCACCAAGCTCGCCTGAGTCGCGGTACAAGCGACTCTTTCACCCTTCTGGAACCGCCACACCGGACCCACATGTTGGTTCTCCTATATCGCCCCTCGCTGAATCGCCCACCATACCTCATTCTGAATCCAAATTTGGCAGCAGGCCTGGGAGTAGACGGGGCAGCGCGGCAGGCTTGATACTTGATCACTCCGGTACTAGGGGTATGCTGTTGAGGAAGAAGAGTTTCATGTAGTTCGCAACCGGGGCACCTTGCAGGGCAAACGGTTGTTTGTAATTATCTTCAGTAACATATTCATAATATTCTCGTATACCTTTTTTAACGTTTTCGCCACGTTTGGGGTTTGATATAGACGCATTGAGAGCAAGGATTGGATTGAGCATTTACAGAGCAAAGCGACATAAGGGGGTGGGTGTGGGTGTTGGTGATACACGGAGCAATAACACTATTACACAAGATGCGGATTTTTTGGGATCGAACACTAAGAAGTAGCGGAGTGAGTGGTATACAATAGTTTTTTTGTAGGCCTAGAAGAAAATTTGGACAAATAGCGCTTTTGCTTATGCTCGCTTTTTCCAAGTAGGGAGATAGATGGGAATATACACATTTACTTCATCATAACCTTCCCTCATTCTCCCTATAATCCCACCTCTTTCATCATTCCTTCTTCATAACCCTCCTCCATCTCACCCTACACATCTATAGCCTCTTCCCCCCACTATCCCACTTCCCCCTAATCTCCCCCCTCCACCGCTCATACAGTTCGTACCCGAAAACTAGAATAATCGGTATCCCCACGATTATCGCAGTAACTCGGCGCGCTGCGGGCTTGTACTTTGGTGGCAGACGTATGTCGGGGGTGGGCTCAATTATACGAACTGGGCTTGGGCGGGGGCGCAGGGTCGAGGGGTAGGGGTTGGGTGGTGGACGGGGTGCGGGTTTGGTGAATGTGAGGGGGGTTTTTGGTGGTGGTGGCGAGGTGGGAAAGGGCGCGGAGACGGGTTTGCGGGGGAGGGGGATTGTTGTTGTTTTTGGTGGTGGTGGAGCGGGTGAAGGTTTAGGAGCGGAGGTTGGTGGAGCTTGTACTGCAGGCGTGGATGGTGTTGGTGTGACGGGTTTTGGCGTAGAGGAAGAAGGTATGGGTTGTTTAGGCGCTGGCGCTGTTGTAGTAGGGTTGCTCGGCGCGGAAGACGATCGTGCTTCTGGTATCGGCGTACTCGTCGGCGCAGCTGGTGTAGGTTGCGACGGCGCCGTCTTCGCTATCGATATCGGAGGTTGCGGCGCTGCCTTTGCGCCTCCACTCGCAATGGCGCCCGTCTCTGGCAACCCCTTCGCAGGAGACGCCGCTTTAAACGTCCCAGTCGCCCTCACTTGTTCCAATATCCTGCTCGTCACCGGCGTGACTGACGCAGCCTGCTGTGGGGCGACTATCGGCTTCAGCGCATCCTTCTTCGCCGTCTTCACAGCCGTCTTCTTCTCCTTCTTCGGCTCCACAATCTTCTCTTTCGCAACCACTTTCGTCGCAGCCGCCTTCTTCACAGAAGCAGCTTTCTTCGCCTCCACTGCCGGCGTCTTCCCCGCATCCTCGGCTACGACCTTCTTCGGGCGTCCGCGCTTCTTCATAGTTGATGGTTCCGCGGTGGTGGTGGTGGACGACATGCTCGCGACTCAATTGCGCATTCGAGGTGTGAGGATAGGGCGACCGAAGAGGGGGTATTGTTGTTGCGACGTGCAAAAAAGGAGATTCGGTCGCGTTTGAGGGGTGAGCGCGGGAAATTTTGGGCGAGCGGGAGATGGGATATGGGTGCAGGGATTCGTGAAGCGTGGTTATCGATTACGAGGAAACATGGAGATTATAGGTTCTTTACCTCCTTTGCTGCTGGACTTTTATATTATCAGCTGGTATTCAGTATGTTTTCATTGATGCTTAGAACACAGGGTGTGACTTCTCAATCCAGAGAATCCGGGTATAGTCGTCTTTGGGGCGTGACTGCTCCGTCATTACAGGTACATTGGAAGCTGTCGAAGCGCGAGTCACCGAGTGCCGTGAAGTAAAGTCATGAAGCATACAACGATAGCGTTGATCTCGTTTGTGCTATAAATGTTGCAGAACCCTAAGTTTGAAATGCAGAGAATAGACAACACTCATAACGCCGCCACCGTACCGGGTATCATGCAACCGTTTAAACCAAGTGTGAAATGCCACCAGATATTGATGTCCACTTGCATCTCATGAATGCCCTCGGTCAAAGACCATCGTAGCCATAGCTCATCCAAGCTCCTTCACCGCCCGTACCAACTTCGGTGCCTGACCTTCCTGGCGAACAACACGATACCAGCCTCTATTATCGATGTCGAATGCAAGATACACCCTCTCGAGGTTCCGCAGGGAGCTCAGCACATTGGACCCCGGAAGCGCATCGGGTAGCACAAGTTGGGTGATGGCGTCGAGCTGCTGGCGAGAGAGTCGCTTTTCCATGCACAGGAAGTTGAACATGATGTTTTGTGAAGCGAAAGATAGGAAGTTGAGCTTGTAGGGGAGAGTTGCAGTCTCCTTGTATAGCTGGCGGCAGATATTGTTGAGAGGGGTGAAACCTGTTGACATCTTGATGTATGGCAGAGCCGTCGCCCTGAAAGGGTTTGTCTTAGTGTTGAAGACGGTGCAGTGATACTTGAAGATGGGGTCCACTGTCTGGGGTTGTTTGGGTCGGTTGGATTTATAAGTGGTGCGATAGGTCTCAAAACCGATGTTGATGGTCTTGCCACCGAGCGCGTACTCGTAGACGAGAGTGCGAACTTGTTCTGGGAGTTGCAAGAAGAGCGAGTTGGTCTGATTGGCCGACCACCTACTGGAGTCAGTGTGTGCACATGAGAGATGGTGCGAAAAAGCACTTACATCTGAGCTTCGCCTGACGTGCTCGACATGCGAACCCCCTCGATGGTCCTGCGCGGCGCTAGAGTCTCCTCAGATTTGTAGAGCTTGGTCACGTATGGCTCTTTTGGCTGCTCGTACTTAATGATCTTCTCAAACAGCTGTGATGTCTCTGTCGGAGCACTGCTACCGTTTGGAGTCTTTGTCGGAGGCTTGTTGGCGGCTCCGTTTATGTGTGCGAAGGTTGAATCTCTGCGTGCCTGTTGATGAGCTTTCGTCTGGAACTCTACAGGTGGTGTTGGTAGGTGGCTGTTCCTTTGTTCTCCGTTATACGCCTTCGACCGCCTACCATCCTTCATAGCCTCTGCAAATTCATCCCGGCTGCCATGGATGGTGGGTTTTAGGGGCTTCACCGGTTGATATCGTGCCCTGAGAACCTTCTCGAACACAGACCGTTTATCACTGCTCTCTGGCGCAGAGTCAATGTCAATCTCATCTTCCAGTTCCGGCAGGGACGTAGGACCGCGGAACTTCTTGGGTACCTTCGGTTTGAGGCCCTTCTTCAACAATGTTGATACTATTCCTTTTCCACTTGAACGAGGGGTGGACAAGTGCAGTTCGTCGGGCTCATCTGCCTTGTACCGCTTACGGCTATCATCGTCGTTGTGATTTGGTAGGCCATGGATCTCGTGCGCTGAACGCCGCTTGTCACGTTGCGAATAAGTGCGCTTCCCCATGTCGCGGAAGAAATCCAATGCTTTTGCGATTAGAGCGGGAATGGCGATGTAGAGTGACGGGGAAAGCTTTGTAAAGTTGATCGTTTGCGGTGGGAGTAATAAGGAAGTTGCGAGGCTTCGATCATGCAATAGGTAAGAGCGAAGGCGAAGGCGCGCTTGGTCGCACAGACAGATTCCCGGGAGCACTTGACGTGAATGTTGATGAGAACGTTGTATCTTCCACGCTCTCACTGCTCTTGATTCACCTGTCTGCGACGGCGAAGCACACAGCGTCGCAAAATTAGTATGCCGCTAAACTGACTGCGGTAGAAGATGAAACGTGGGTATCTACGTCGAGTCTTGAGTTGAGCGAGACCGTGTGCGCGATGTTCTGATGTAGAAAAGATCTCCGCAGAGGTCGCGGTCTCACGTGTGGTCATCACAGATCTCCGTGGACAAATGCGGTTAGCGGATCCAAGGATGATCACATCATTCGCTGGTAACGAGCAAAAGTCAGCAACGAATTGCCTTTTACGCTTTGCAAGGGCAGGAACCGTTAAAAGGCAGGCACCTAAAAATATGATCTCATTGACAGATTACAACGAAGGGATTTATCGAGCTCAACTAGGTACACACAGAACACAGAGCCTGTATCAAAATACTTGCATTATCCTCACCGGATTCCAGCAGAGCGACGTGTCTGCTGAAGCTGACCTGCCGCTGTTCCTGAACAACAGCTATTTTAGACAGGACGGTTCTGCCCCGCTCAGAATTTTCGACTTCGCTCTCGATATCAGAGACGATTGCGACCCGGAAGACTACTTCCGCGATCGAATGAAGGGTTGGAAGATGTCGAGAAGTAGAGAGGAGGCTTGGTGCATGTTGTTTTATCGATTATGATGACTCGGGGGCCGAACTTGGGGCTGCAACGAGGCTATGCACGAACATTTCGTCTAGTGTGACACAACCACTGCTCAAACTCCGAGTTCTTGTGTGCATCGCGGCACCATACTACAACATCTGGTCATCTATCGCTCGGCTATGCTTGCAGGCCTGAAATAGGGCAGCGCAAGCATCGCCTGGGTTAGCACTATGTCTGATAGCGTTAGTCCTCTTTTTAAACATTTCTGCAGCAGTTCACACGGGAGGCACTCGATCTTCAACGTCTTCGAGGGGCACAGAAACGGCCGGGAGCAGCAGTTCGCGGGCGCTTCCCACGGGAGTCTCCAGAACGTGCGCTTGCCGCATCTCGGTTCTATCCGCGATCTTGTTTGATGAAACACCAACAGTCACCCACCTGCATCCCCACGCGCTTATCATGAGCGTCTCGCAGGCCATCAGTGGGCCGCATTGCGAGTTCTTTTTCTGTGCTTATGCATGCTATTCTGAAGCTCTTCTTGGGGTTCTGTGCATGTACTGCTTCTGGAACGGCTTGCTGACCTTCCAGAGACTCCACGTTCTGCATCTGCAACTTTCTGCAGGTTCCCGGCTCAGCCCTACAAAGTATTGATGACTACAGGTCCTACAGATGCTCGAGAAAACGAGGCGTTTACGATCCTTGTGTCCCGCCAAGGTCGTTATTTGGGCTCGTCGAATCAGCGTCAAATTAGCCGCCGTTCCCTACTCGGCAACGGTATTATTCTTAGACACAGTCGTAACAGGGATTACTGTAGTTATTCTCAAACAGGCGCTTCTGTCACAGACATCCCTCCCTTATCCTGGGACGAACCGCTCGCTATTGCTGGTCCGACCACTCACAAGGCCAAATTTGGCCTCCTCTTGCCCATTCTGATGGCGCTTGGAATCACGGCCGACTGGACAGCCTCTCCTTCGCCTAGTCGCACACACCTTTTGGGTAGATAGGATATCGATCCGGCGATTACAGAAACATATCCTGGTTTCAAAACAATTCTCCGAGCGGCCTACTGGCCGTTGTTGTTGATGAGGCTCAGTGTGCGGCTCCATGTATAAAGACTCTTCGCCATGCACCTTGATTAAGCCTCAAACAACGCAAGCCCACAGGTACGAACATTAGTTCTTTCGTTTTCTTGTTGTGAGAACATATCCTACATTTCGTTCTTCCTCTATCACTCTCGTTCTCCTCCACCTACTCTACTACCTTAATCATAATACACAACTGGTCGCATCTCTCAGTCTACACATCCTCAGTCAACACGTCATTTCATATCTTAATTCCCGTTATCCGTTCCCTCTCTTCCTCTTCTCATACTCCTTATGATCAATATGCCTAAGATTGACAAGGCCCTGCCGTCACATCGCCAGTCCGTCTCAACTGCATCGGCCGCAGGCGGAACCGGTACCCGGAGTTCCTCATGGTCAGCGAAAGATGACGAAACTCTCATCCAGGCTAGAGCCCAGGGCCTCAACTGGAATCAGATTGGCCCGAAGCACTTCCCCACAAAGACACCAAATGCTTGCCGCAAGCGACACGAACGGTTGATGGAAAGGCAAAACGCAGAACAATGGGATGGTATCAAGTTGGACGTTCTAGCGCAGGCTTACATGGAAGTACGGCGGGATATGTGGAGTCTACTCGCTGCTCGTGTCGACGAGAAGTGGCAGCTGGTGGAGCAAAAGGTACTTTACAGCCACATCACTTCCTTTGCAAAATCACATACTGACGCGAAATAGTGCATGGAGAAGGGCCTGAAGAATCTTACACAGGCCTATCGGTCGGCGCAGAAGAAGATGGAGAATGGTACCTACCACGACCACGAAGACAGCGGAATAGGCATTTCTGACCTCGAAGAAGAAGTAGAGGATCATCATGTGGACATGCCCAATATTTCCAATGCGCCCGAAGCTCATTATCCTACGTACCCGGGCGGCTATCCTTCGCAACAGCACCGAGTACCGAGCATTCAGTCCATGCTGCATCCGATGCAACATCCTATGCAACAGCCTATGCAACAACCTATGCAGCAGCCTATGCAACAGCCACACATGCAGTACCCCTCACATCACCTGCCGCATCCGCAATAGGCATTCACCGATCTTTCTGCCCCCAACCTTTCATATTTATTTCCTGTTTCCTTGTCACGATCACTACGACTATTCCGACGCACTTTTATTATGGCAAGGCACGCCATTCCTATACCCAAACTCATCGGCGATGCACCGATATCGACCCTACCACACCATGGTAAATTTATTATCTCGACATACCACTGGAAAGTGACCGAAGACTAGCAGGTCTGGCAGTCGTTCTGTAAGCATGGAGCATTTGCATACGACAGAGGTAGACTGTAATCGGGGTATGGACAATTTGTACACTTGCTTTCACTTGAATCAAGAGTACTATGGAGGATCTTTAGTGTCTAGCACTCTTTGAAGCGATCACTACACGCGTTTGCGATCATACTCATTGAGCATGGATGAACTATTGTAGATTCCGTAGCTATATGCTTCTTTTCAATTACAGATTTTGTCTTCATTATCTACGTTCTTCACAATCTTTCCAGCATGATTTACTCCAGAACAAGTCCATTAACGAAATTAGGTTACAAGTCATCGCATGCATTGTTGCGACTAACCTAAATCAGTTTAACTCAGACAAAAAAGACTCCCGCTAGCTGGTATGTTGCCTCTGTGCCTGCAGATAGGGTATTCTCCATCCCTTCGAAAAGTTCGGTTGCGTAGTCATGTTAGTTAGCATAGCCCTCAGCATGCACACAGCCTCTTCCAAAATCAACCCCTCCAAAACCACACCACTGGGTACCCCGCAAACCTCACCCATCCATAAGCACAAAGCCAATAAAACATACTTCACTCACCTCACAACTTGCAACCCCCAAAAATACACATTTCCGCAGCGGGGCGCTAGATACCCGTCCGTCCCACGCGACTGCATCTCACCTAACACTAGATTGGCCTACCGTTCACACTAGAGGTGTGTCATGACATAACGACCGCTCCTGGCGCCGCCTACACCGGGCCTCGATTTCGCCTTTCACGATTATATCGCGACCATGATCGAATAAGGGCTTCTCTGCACGAACGAGACATGCCCCGCGCCCCTCTCCTGAGAGTCCCTTACACAGGCCCTCTCCCTGCACCAAGGATAATTCCCGCGAGCGCGGCCACGACAAGCGGTGCTGTTGCAGCTCTCGTGGAATTTCTGTCGCCCTCGCTATTATCTGCTACGACACGGAGCCCCCAATCGAAGTTCTCTGCACAGCTTGATAGAGCTCGGAGTGTGAATGGGAATGGGGATAGTGAGAAGACGTTACTGCTTACTGGCGCTGGAATATCGGTAGCGTCTGGCCTGGCTGATTACCGCGGTGCGAATGGGACGTATACGCTGAATAAGACGTATCGGCCTATATACTTTCAGGAGTTCTGTGATAGCCATGAGGCGAGGAAGAGGTACTGGGCGCGGAGTTTTCTGGGCTGGACGAATTTGGACAAGGCGCGGCCGAACAGGGCGCATGAGGCTTGTGGGGAGTTGGGACGCATGGGCGTTGTTGGGGGTGTGATTACGCAGAGTACGTTGAAGTTCTCCCGCCAGGGCTTGATGTGCGATCACACGATGCGATGCTAATGTATATTGTAGATGTAGACTCCTTCCACTCAACCGCACACCCACACCTCCCTACCACCGAGCTCCACGGCTACCTCCGTTCCCTCGTATGCCTCACCTGTCGCAGCGAATACCCGCGCCGCTCCTTCCAGACTCAGCTCTCGCTGCTAAACCCCTCCTGGGCCGCCTTCCTCGCTGAAATGCTGGCCTCCGGCGCCCTCGATACTGAGAACCCCGTTGAGCGCCGCAAGAAAGGGCTCAAGGCGAATCCGGACGGCGATGTGGATGTGCCCGATGCGCCGTACACCTCGTTCAGATACCCAGCGTGTCCGGTATGCCTTGAGAAGCCGCCGAAGCGTGCAGATGGAGCGACGGTGAGGGTGCAGGTTGATAAGGATGGGGCGTTGGATCCGAGGAGTGAGGGGGGCGTATTGAAGCCTGCTGTTATTATGTTTGGGGAATCGATACCTGCTGCGACGAAAGTTGCTGCTGAAGAGGCTGTCGATGCTGCGGGGAGAATACTGGTCATTGGCAGTAGTCTTGCCACGTATTCGGCGTGGAGACTTGTCAAGAAGGCGAAGGACATGCACATGCCTATTGGCGTTCTGAACATGGGGGGTGTCAGGGGTGAAGATATCTTCTTTGGGGATGTAGAAGACATGAATACTGGGAGGGAGGCTGCAAGATTGAGTGAGAACGCGGAAAAGATGTTACCCCAGGTTGTTAGAATACTACAGGAGATGCATAGGAAAATGATACCTCTCGTATAACAATGGAAGTCCACTTAGGCAAGACGCAGGTGCTGATGAAGTTGGTAAATGGTCTATTAAAAAATGCAACATAAGCGATACTGCTAGCTATGCGATGCGTAGCGTTCTATGGGGTCTTACGCCGCGCAACAAACATTTCATCGCAATCAATAACAAGCAAAACCCGACCAATACACCCGCTTTGACAAAAGAAAACTTATTCTCAAGCACACACATCCCACCCACTTTCCACGTCATTTCATCAACTCTCAAGCCCTAGATGAGTTCTCAAAAGGATCACTACCCCCCTCCCCCTCCTCATCTACATCCTCCACTACAATCCCCGGATTCCCCGCAAGCTCCCTCATCCCCTCCCCTTTCCTCCTCTCCAACAACACCCCCAAATCCCGCTCAGGAACCATGGCCAACTCCTCACTACATCCCCTGCAGATCCTTAACAAACACCACGTACACGCCCACTTGCGGTCCCTTTCGTTGGAATGGCAGAGCATACACGCCATGGGCTGGAACGCATTATTACTCCACATGTTTGTTTTGTGAGAGGTGTAGCAATGTAGATGGACCTCGGTGATTTGCGGGACAAAGGCTACGGGCATGGGGATGGGGTGCCGGGTTAGCGGGGTGAAAGGCGGTGTAGGAATAGTTTCTCGCTCGATGGTTGTAGCATCTGCACTTGGGGAGGAAGGGGGGGAGGATGCTAGGTCGAGGTCTTGGGACGTTGGGCAGAATGGAGATGATAGGGGTTTGATTTGCGGAGGATGTTGTGGGAGCTCGAGGGTCGTGGTCTGTATGGGGATTTGGGATTCAGCGGGTGGTGTGGGGGCTAATGTGGCGGCGGTTGATGGTCGGACTAGCTCGTGTATGGGCTTGTGCTGGGGTTTAGCACGCGACTCGTAGCTGAAGGGACGGCGTTGATCGCTTGGTGGAGAAAAGGACGAGACGGTGGAGATCTCCATATCTTTCCTTGTGTCCATGGACTCCAGCGTTGGGGATGGCGTCATTTCTGGTGTGATTGGGTTCGTGTTCATTGTTGGGCGTGGAGGAGCCGGCCTCATTGCCTGTGTAAAACCGATTAGCGATTGACTCTCAGCCAGACAGAGAAGGGCTTGGTTCCCTGAATATTGCAAATGTTGCAGATACTATCGCAATAGGACTGGTGAAGGGCAGGGAATGTGTATATATACCTTCAAGACATTGAAACCTGTGCTGCTCTTTCCGCGCATGTGCAGAGGCGATGGGAGTGCCCTAAGTCGCGGGTTGGACGGAAGTCCAGTAAAGACCTTTTTGGGTGGTGCAAGAGGTGCCATATCGTTGTGCTCATCCGGTGTTGGCGGTAACTGCGCTTCCGTAGTACGTGACTGTTCGTCCGATCGAACTTTGTTGACTGGCTCTGTAGTAGCCCAGGAGGCGTCCGTTTGACTATCACCCCTTACTTTTCCGAGCGCAGTATCCGCAGCTTGGCTGTCGATGCTCGCTTTCCTTGGTGCAGAAGTAGGAGGTATAATGGCACCTTTCCTGCCACGCGGCCCGTTGTCCAACTCTGCCAGGCTCTTGAACTTCTTCAGTACAGGAAGCACTTTTCGCTTTACCACTGGCCGCGCAGCGTTTTCGGAAAATAGCGATGCCTCGAAGTTTTGCTCGGTCGGAGATATGAGAGAGTCGCTCCTCGCAAGCTTCTTTACTGGCTTTGACAGCTTGTTTCCCATGTCCGCCTGCTTGACGTTCTGTCGCCTGTCTGACTTGGCTGGTGGTGACGGAGGAGGATCCTTTTCTTCCACAGCCTCCGAAGAAGACAGCGGTCCCGATCGCACAGGAAAGGCTGGAGTGGGCGGGATGATCGCGGTTGCCCCGTTGCTGATTGATAATGTGAGTGAAGGAGGTTTGGCCTCGCGGGATAAGCTGCGCGAGACAATCCTCCTTGTTGGTGGCTTTGGTAAGTTTGGAGATGAGGCGCCGGGTGATAGCGAAGCATCTTGATCATCTGAGGTTGGTTAGCAAACTTCGCTCTGTATGCCAGGCTGTGAATGTGCTGCTGCCGCCATGTGAAGGAAGAGAAAATAAAAGGCTGAAAGAGAGATACAGTACGTTTGGATACAAGAATAGCGCACCGGTCAAGTGAAGACAGGTAGCGGTCTGTGTGATTCCAAGACATGATCCGTAACGGCAAACGGTCGGAGTCACAATTCACAGCAAACGGCCGTACAAATGGCCTTCACCGGGCTTCACTATTGAAAGTCTGCTTACCTCGCAATTCAAACTTCATCATCATTTTCTGTACAGCTGGCAGTGGTTTGCGCGCGAGGTTATTTGATCGTGGTGGAGGAGGCAGTTCTTTGAATGTCGGCACAGGTGAATACGACGATGCCGTTGCGTCGCCTCGTCCAAATGAGCTGCCATAATCGTTCAGTAGTGCGCTGACGATATCTTGTCGTGAAGTTGGAGCAAGGCTCGATTGAGCCATGACTTTGGACAAAGAACCAGGTTTTTGCTAATGAATGTGAGAGTTGTGGATAAAGAGCGTTTGCCAAAAGAATGAATGATGTCTGAAAAGACTAGTGGGTAGGGCACATAAAAGAGTGTGAATGCAAGAAAGAGAGCGACTGTTCCACGGTGCGAGCAAGAAGTAAGGTTCCAGCCCCAATTAATACCGACTTTCAACGACGGCAAGTCATGGAGTGGGAATGAGAGGAGTGAGTGCGACACGCATGGCAAAGCCTCGCGGCGAAGCTGGTTGTCTCAGGTACAAGAGCGAGCATGGGATACTGCTGACAGCCGAGTGGCCGGGCGCATCAAACGGTCCTGGGCATGTGGTGTTTGACGTTCAGGCCAGGAAGAAGCTAGCCTGTCACAGGTTCCATCGCAGGATATCCATGCAAGGGTCGAGACATGGGAGATGACAGGATAGTCCCAAGCTCCACCCAGACGGTATCGTATCGATAGCACTGTAGAGCAGTGCATTAGTCGCCTGATTGGTTGACATCGATGCAAAGACCATAAAAGCGGCGAAATGCGGCGTGCCTGCTCAGGATGGTACAGGATGGAGTCGTTGTCGAGGCTGAGGCATTGTGGTCCGGACTGACGTTCCAGGGGTCGATCTTCTGTCAAATCGTGACAACCCCACAGCCACGTGACATCCTGCGTCACGTTTCAGATCCCCGAATTAGAAAACGGGGCCGATCAACAAGCTATGCTGGTCGGTTGGTGGCCCACATCTGCAACAGCGTTGACGTGTGGCGTTCGCAGATCCACACCGTCATTGCGCGCATCACGAGGATGTCCATGTCTTCAATCCCAATTGTAATTTCCTCCTTGGAAACAAATGCTTTGACTGGGAACGAAATGACAATGATGTATAAAAGGAGCTTTGTATCATTGGCGCGGGTGAAACGAACTGCGCGATCGTAGCGGATAGATTGAGCAGCATGGACATTGATTACCAGGGCCGTGGTTAGTACGATGATCCAAACCCTTGCTAAAGCCCTGCTGTCCAACAGCAGATGTACCAGCATCAGTGGGATTTGTATGAGTGGCTTTGTTCTATCGATTAAATAGACCATGCAATTCTATCAATTCATACAATCATCTAGGCACGTCTTAACTCAGGGTCAACTGCCTGCTCATATTTCGAAGAAAACTTCTCGCTGCCGTCAAAGCCAGTGCTTTTAGAGTGAATAAACTAGGGGTATCCTTCGCCGGCTCCGCATCAATTATGCTATACAAAAAACAAATCCTTCCATGCGCCGTCGCTAATATCGTTCGTCCGTAGACGTTGATGAGAAATTGAACTCAGAGTTTGAAAGGAGATTATATATGGGTATCGATCCATCATTGGAAGAAGTAAAGTACAAACATTAAGACCAGGGCAATCGTAGATGTGAGCGATACGCTCGTTGTAGACGCGGCACCTTTGAGAGGGGCGGCAGGTACAGCGAAGCCAGAACCACAGGCGATATTGATTTGTTGGGCGGATCCAGCATAGGTTTTAGATACAGGTTGCGTGGCGTTGCTGCCGTAGTGAGCAAACACACCCATGGCTTGCTGTAAGCAGGAGTTGCATGTTGGCCGTGATCCACCTGGGAGTTCCTGCCCGATAGGTAGGTAGTATGGATATGAGTCTGTGGGCGACGAAGTGTTGCTGACAGCATTGGCGAAGCAATAACCCCCGTCCTTGTCTCGCAAGCAGCTAGCTTGATACAGCGGTTGATATGCCACAAGCCCATTGTACGCCTGTAGTACTAGCGGACTGTCGGCCTCATAATCAGCCTTGCATGCTGTCGCCGACACCAGCTCGCGTGCAAAGTTGTCCATTGTGTTATTGCATTGTGTCGCGTTGGCTGCACATGTCACATCGAGCGTCTGGGTGATACGGAGGTACGATTTGGATGCGTCGAAAAAACCACTTGAAGTCTAAACAGTGTTAACATGACATATCCCCACTATCATCGGACTGAATGAACCTACCTGAAGCATCAAGGAGAAGGGATGGCAATTGTTGAATCCTTGGCTGGTACGGAGACGAGTGAAGAAGCTCGAGCATGAGCTTGTAAAGTTGTTTGATAGCCCAGTATCGAAAGGAAGGGGAACAGTAAAATCGGTGTCTGCGGCATGAGAATTGGTATTGATGGATCGTTTCGAGGGTGTTGTGGTGTCATCGTCGTTTGTGTGTAGAGGAGACATGAGCGGAACTACTGGCGACGGTCGGTGGTCGAGGTATAACGACGATCCTGTCCAGGCTAGGTGATCATCCACGAGGAGCGCTGGTCGATCATGGTATGTTTCTGCGGCGGATACGGAAGCGAGTAGGGAATTGCAGAACAATAAAAATACAACGAGCAGCGAGAATAACGCGCGGGAGTTAAAGCCGGTGGGTGGTGTTCGACCATATAAGGAGACGCCGCGGCAGCGGTTTCTGTGTTGCCTCTTCCGCGCATGGTGCGACATCAGGTCCGATGCCGACTCGCAATTCGCGAAACGTTGTGCTTCCATCTGCATGGACGTTGCTGTAGACCTCAATGACGCTATTATTAACTGCAGGATTGCCTCAGAGTCTTGCAGACCATGACCCTTCCTTTTGTCAGGCAATCGGCAGTCGACAGTCGTTGTCAAAGGCCGCTTCAGGCACGGACACCTTGCAGTAGCCCAGTGTCCAAACGAGTCGTCAGGGGTAGATAACCGTCGTAATCGGGTAAACGTAAAGAGTGACAACCAGTTGGAGGGGGCAAAGCAGTGGCTTGCTTGACGATGTCGTTCGTCGCCTGGCAGATGTTGTGGAAAAGTCCGTGGAGTTCTTCGTTGTTTTCGCAGCCCGTGAGCCAGTGCATGCATGGGAACAGCCCCTTATGAGGATTGCCATGGAAGATTGCGCATCCTGCAAGCCACTACGCCATGTTCGGCCTGCTAATAAAGCCACGACACGGCCTCCGTACAAGCAAAAACTCTTGTCCGACTGATGACTGGTAATGCGATTCGGGTAATACAGGCTCTTGACTAAGTCATAGTCGTGAGTCGATCGGCTTTGATAGGTTGGTAGAGCATAGGTTCGCGCGAGACAATATAATAGTAGCCTCACATCCGGCCATGTTCTGGCCAAAGGAGGGCACGCCATTCTCCTTTGGCAGTCGGTCCATGTCACATGCTCGCCAAAAGCTGCCACTCGCAGGGCGGTAGATCATAAGAGTTACACGCGCATGTGTCATCGAGTGTGTAGATATTGAATGCAGGGGTCGCGTCGCGCTATAGTATGAAGCATTGAAGGGTTGACTTAGTGTGCGGGGATGCTCCTGCTGTCGCTTCGCTGTACTGGCAAGAACATCTTCGACTCCTTCCACCAAACCCTCTATTGCCAAGCCAATAAGCCACCCCAAAACCCACGCCCCTATCGGCACCATTCTTTGAGGGCTCACCAAGGTCCTTGTCAGCTTCAGAGGTCAAACAGGCATAAATAATGGATCGCTGCGCTTGTCAACGCTGGCCCCATCTCGACTTTGGTGCGAGTGTGAGCTATCGACTGCTCGTCCAAATCCTGGCGGAGGAGTGGCTCTAGCCTTATACTTCGACTGTTGGAACGACGTATGTATGTATGTATGTATTCATTTAATGTCCTATAACGTACCTCATGGGTGAGTGGGCCACTTGCGCCAAGACCCCACCAAAACTCCCCTAACAATGTATGTATGTATGTATGTACCTCATGGGTGAGTGGGCCACTTGCGCCAAGACCCCACCAAAACTCCCCTAACAATGTATGTATGTATGTATGTATTCATTTAATGTCCTATATGAGTCTGAGACTATGGGAGGACAAGAGGGGCAGTAGCCCCTCTAGTAAAGAGGTGGTGGTTCTCAAGAGGGTGTGATCTCTGAAAGTACAAGGAATGTTAAGGGTTATGACCCTAAGTGCAACTAACAAAGGAAAGGAAAACAAAGGATAAAAGGGAAATAAACAGTAGGGACTGGCTAGGCCTAGTCCTCTGTGGTTTGACTAAGGTGCCACTTGCGTGTGCCTACCCTGGTCTGGCTGATAAAGGCAAGTATGGCTGCAATGCCTTGTTTGGTGTGAAGAAGCAATGGAAGTGTAAGGTATGCATTGCTGAGGTCATGCTGGAGGATTTTGCGGTCTGCCTTTAGCCATTTGCAGCTAAGGAGGAGGTGTTCTGGTGTCTGTTTGGCGCCACAGCTACAGAGAGGACTGTCTGCTTTGCCTATCCGGAAAAGGTATGCTTTGTTGTATCCATGGCCAATCTTCAACTGGTAGAAGGCACTGGAAATCTCCCTCCTGGTTCCTAAGGGGACACTCAACTTTTTGCGGATCTTCCACTTGTATTTGGCAGCATAGGTGTTGGGGTTCTTGTGGATGGCTGGGGGGGTGTAGTTGCTGAGAGTCTGCTGCCACTCCTTTGTGGCCAGGTTCTTGATCTTGATACCAGTCATGGCAAGGCTGGTGGTGTTGGAGGATGGCCTCTTCAAGGCTCCTCTCTTGGCTAGGCTGTCTACTCTCTCATTGCCTGCTACATCCTTATGTCCTAGGACCCAGTGAATAGAAATGCTGGCACCCTTCCTGTTCACCTGGTTGGCTGCTTTGATGCACCGGAGTAGCCATGCCTGTCCTGGTTTGTCTGAGGAGATCTGCAGTCTGTAGATTGCAGCCTGGTTGTCTGCATGTACTTAGATTTCCTGGGAGGGTGTGGCCATAGTGGCTGCATATTCAAATCCTTGGGTAATGCCTTCTAGCTCCCCATTGTAGACAATCTGGCCCATGCCTATATTGAGGGTATCCCAGTGTACCTCCCTTGCACCCTTTGCATAGTCAAAGGCAGCTAGGCCAACTCTAATCCCTCTGCCTTCTTCAACAGAAGAAGCATCTGAATAGATAGCCAACAGGCTGTCTTCTAGCCTAGTGTGCATGTAGGTGGTGTAGGCTTGGGCTTCCTCATCCTTGGATAACTTGGAAAGGACTGTCCTGTAAGGTGTTTGCTTTTGCTATGGACGGAAGTGTAAGAGGTTAGACCTCTATTGTCCTCAGTGGAGACACTTTGGTTCACAGAAGCCCATGGAACCTCATAGAAGCCCATGGAACATCACGGAACCTCATGGAACCTCATGGAATCCTATAGAACCTCACAGAACCCCATGGAACCTCATGGAATCCCATGGAACCTCACGGAACCTCATGGAATCCTATAGAACCTCATGGAACCCCATGGAATCTCACGGAAGCCTATGGAACCTCACAGAAGTCTATGGAACCTCACAGAAGTCCATGGAACCATCTAGAACCTCATAGAACTGGCTAGAACATGACGGAACCAGCTAGAACATGACGGAACCAGCTAGAACATGACGGAATCTTCTGGCTGCTGACAAATGATTACAAATGCGAATGTACATAGAACGTTCCAGAAGCAAGCAGTCTGTCTATAAAGACAGCCTGCCCTCCTGCCCTAGATAGCTCCCCATCGAATTCACTCTGTTCTACCATGCCTTCCTGCTATCTTTAGCCTGGCCCCTTACAGCATACAAGAAGGAGATGAATGGCTTACTGCTTTCCGGACCCGCTTTGGACTCTATGAATGGCTGGTGACCCCCTTTGGTATGGTTGGCTCTCCCAGCACCTTTCAACGCTACATCAACTGGGTTTTACGCCGCTTCCTGGATGACTTTGTATCCGCATACTTGGACGACGTTCTGATCTACACCAATGGCTCCCTCCAAGAACACCGCATTCATGTCAACAAGGTCCTGGATGCTCTTAAGGATGCTGGACTCCAGTTGGATATCAAGAAGTGTGAATTTGAGGTGAAATCCACCAAGTACTTGGGGTTCATCATTGATACAGAGAAGGGACTCTGCATGGATCCTAAGAAGATTGAAGCTATTGCCAACTGGAAAGCACCTACATCAGTCAAAGGCGTACGCAGCTTCCTAGGATTTGCAAACTTCTACCGCCGGTTTATCCAAGACTTTGCCAGCATTGCAGCACCTCTCACT